>JAUNZO010004932.1:0-27542 GCA_031894775.1 Chloris gayana
GGTGCATGTCCTTTCAAATCGAACCATGCATGTCTGAGCGATTTCCCGCAGTGAAATGGACACAACAGACAGCTTTTTGTAATGTGGTAGTATACTAGTAGTCTGCCACACCATATATTTGTCGTGTTACTAGCTTTCCTACACTTTATGTGACGATTTACCACTTCATAAATAAATTCACATGCTTGCGACTTCATTTTTGTGAAATCTCACCGAGTGTGTGTGTAAAGCTACTATGCATCGATCATTTACAACTAAAAGGTTAAAGTTGGTGGCAAGAAAGTTGATAGCTATAATTCAAAGTCCTAGGTGCTAATCCACCCACGAAATTGAAAAATTCCCTTGTACTTGCCTTGTTTTCACCATATTAGCGCACCCCCCCCGGTACCCCTAAATTTGCTATTAAACACCCCAAGAGAGCTAAGTGAGGTAATTTCGCACCCCTATGACTTCTTCTCTAGCTCCGCCATTGGCCCTTTGTGACTATAGATTTGTGATAACGTCGATGGTGAGTACTTTTTTTATTGCATGATGTTTGTAAGTTTTGATATTTGATCATATCTGTTGTCTACTTATTATTTGACCAACAAAAGAAATTATTGTATTCATTTCCAAGGTTTATGAATTACCTAATTAATTTGAAAAGGTTACAAAAAGTGTCAAAATTACAAGTAAAAAATATTGTAGTATTTTTTTTAAGAAACATAGGTGTGTAGAGTCAGAGGAACTTAATTAATGCCAATATTCATGTACATGAACCATTGAAAGTTTTTTTTTGACATATTATGTTCCTCTATAACTCAAGGGACAGGGTGGATGACAAAAAAGGTGTCATGTAAATGTGCAAAATTTGAACTATTGTCGTTCAACGATATTGAAAAGGGAAATGAGTCTTCCAATTGCTAGAAGGAAAAACCACTTACTTCTAGAGCACGCTATATACATGCATTTTTTTCCTGTAAAATACCACTACCAATTTGGCGCTCCACTAGCTTTACAACAACGCCACAACATAAAGATCACGTGTTTGGAGATTAGCTTAATGGAATAGAAAACAAATTGAAACAACAAATATTTGTTGGGAGCATCGACAATATGTTAGGATATATGTTTTTATTAGAAATAACATTGTTTTGTAATAAACACCTATAAATTCTTATATGTTGGTACTATACATGGCGACACACTGGATCGGTTGCACAAGCACGAAGAAGTCAAGGACAAAATAAAGGTCACTTGTGGAAAACTAAAGACGGTGGTGATGCAAATTTCCGTCAATCATAAATGGAGATTTAGCAATAGGATTTACTATTAATTTCTTGTCAGCTAAACTTCCGTGTTTGATGAGTCGCTCTGTAGTAGTGGTGGAATTATGAATCAAGACTGAAATTATGTAATTAAAGAAGTACCCTGCTTCGTTAGCTATGCTATGGACCAGCCATAGATTGCTGTGCATCCATGTGTTATGGGCGTCACCCATGCGACCGAACGAAAAGGTCGGTCCAGTCGTTGGCTGCATCGCCACTCGTCCATGCATGCACGGTCGGTGCGTTTAACGCAACAGAGAAACACTCCACGATATACAGGATACACACACGACTAGGGCCTTGAGAGCCTACCTTGGACTGGACCATCCGCAGATTCTGATCGAACAACCGTTCCCGTCTGATACGAAAGCACCGTTGTTTTAATTGCACCAACTGTCGTCTGTCCGTCCATACCTGTTCCACTGATTGTTCTTGGAACCGGATCGTCTGACTATATCCTCTGAACGTCAGATCGACATCCACAACAAATCAACCATCCACGCACAAATGAACGGCATAGGCTGCCCAGGGAAGAGAGGAGGCAGCATAGAGTGAACTCACAAAACTGGTCCTTCTTTCCTTTATAAAAAATCTAAAATATAACATTAGGAGTCTCTAAAAAATATGAATATTTGAGATATTGAATACGAGATATCAATGCATCCATTTTGATTATAAGCACTCAAAGATTTCCTTTAAAGATTTAAATAGAATTTCTCAAAGTTGGCTAATCTGCATGCTAATGACTGTAAATAAGCTGACTGATTGGCCAACTTTGAGAATATTTATTTAAATATACAAAGAATATATTTAAGTGTTTATAATCAAAATGGTTGTCTTGATATGTGTTATTAAATATATCCAATCTTCTTGATTTTTAGAGCTTTCTACAGCCAACTTTTAGATTTTTGAAAAGAGGAAAGAAGAATAACTTGTCAGGAGTTCAATCGATGGCTACCTGCTCTCGCTTACCGAGTCCCTGTCGTCCGATTTGCATCAACGGTGGATTCAAGTCTAATGTCGATCTGACTTTGAAATGACAAAGTCAGTCGATCCCGTTCCATTGTTCTTCCAAGGCCTATGTCGCTTGTGTTCGTAGCATTGGGATCACATACGTACCAGTACAACTATAGGCACCAGTAGATGACCGCGCGTTATTACTGCAGAGAATAATCCCGGTCGCATTTGATTTTTCGCCAAGCGCACATGAGTCGCTCATCGTGCCCATGCCACACGCGCACCTCAGTAAAAAAGGCCGCTGAACGTAAAAAATGAAAAAAAAAAAAGGGCCACTTTGACCGAGCGAGAATTCGATCGTGCTGCTCCGGGATCCTGAATCACCGGGTGCCGTCGATACGTACGTACTTGTACGGGCAACGACGATTCAGGATCTGTGCCGTCTATACATGCATGCATGGGTCCGACGGGGACAGTGATTCCACGTACGGATCACTTGGGGTTTCTTTCACTTTCACCTTGCGTGCGCGTGGTGAATTCAAATGCCGGTCCACGTCCTGCGCCGACGTGGGGTCCACGATCAGCGATGGATCGGCCCTATTCTGACCTGCTTTTCTCGCCGTGTCCCGACCCGACCCGACCCGACCCGGGCAGTCGTGGTTGCGTTGGCCGGCCGGTTGGATAGCTGGGACCGACACGGCGGAGAACATTTATTGCCGTCGTCTCGTCTGACTCTCTGACAGAACACAGAAGTGAGGAAAAAGATGTGCGTTTGGCCAGTAGAAATCTGCCAGTGTTTTTTTCATCAGCAGGACCGGCAGCGGCTGATTTCGGATCACAATCTGGTGTTTACATGTCGCGTCCAGTGTTTCTACCGGTCGCTCATCTTAAATGCAACAGCAAGCGATGAATAGGAACGGTAACATTCTTGTGATAACTAACTATTTAGGACGAATTTACAACAGTGCTGCTCGCTCTCTGTGTGTAAAAAAAGAAATCAAAGAGACTGACAGAATTCATAATTTTTTTTTGAGCTCAGACAGAATTCATAAGTACTTCTATCTTCTACTGTATCTTTCAGGCCATAACTGTTATCACATCTCTTTTCGGCCTGTTAGGCCTTAGCTGCCCACTATTTTCAGCCCACGGAACAGCAAAACAGCCCAGGTAGCACCAAAGGTGAAGGCGCTTTCGTCGGTGAGGAAGCGTCAGCGACTTGTAGGATTTCATTCCTTTACCCAAATTCGATCCCAATGTAGCGAAACTCTACCTCCCTTGTGCAGCAGGCAGAAGAATATGGATAGGAGCTACGGACAGTCTGCTGAAGCCTGCCTATTGCTTGCAATTTCGTTATATTTTTACTCTCCACAGTGTTCACAATTCTTCTTTTTGTAATAAAAAATAGAGGTTTCACAGGTCACCTGCGACTCAACACCAAGGTTTCCTCAAAACCTTCCATGACCTAGAAGTAGATTCAGCGTCAGCGATTTCAGGTTGTTAGAAAATGACAGATGCACATAGGAACAAAACGAAATGCAATAAGCAACAATGGAGTGAATGTACAAAACAGCACCAGGTGAAGAACAAAATGTCTGCTTAAATGTCAACAACAACAACAACAATGTGACCTCTTAACTACACATAAGAATGTTTGCTTGTCCAAGCATCAAGATGTACACCACCAAACTTCTGTCTTGGAAGTAATATGTGTATATACAGCAACTCTAGACTTTACACACCAGCAATGGTTTCCTTGCACCGAAGACACACTACACACTTTTGGTACGGTGAAAGAAGCAAGCAACCACAGATGAAACATCTTCAGTTTTGCTCATTGACTTGACGTTTATTAGGCTCCGAAGCACCCGATCACTTTCTTGGGAGCCTGGCCAGTGGCACGGTACTTTGCTGCCAGCTCCTCGGCCTTCAAGACTTCCTCACCACGCTTTGCCTCAACCATTGCTCTCTTCTCCTCCGCTTCCTTGTGGATTGTTGAAACCTTGTTCTTCATCTTCTCAGCGTATTCAGCCTTCTTCTTCTCTAGTTGTTCCTGAATGAGTGTATATTGTATACGATTTAACTCACAGCATGCAATGTTCATGAGAATAACTCATAATACAACTCTACGCAAGCTATCATTCTGTTCTGTCGTATCTAGCAGTGAGTTAAGTATCAATTTCTATAAGAGAAATATTTATACACATTGGGAGAAATAAACAGAGTCCTTCCTCCTAAGGACAAGGCAAAAAGGAAGAGAATAAAATTACCTCAATCTTCTTCAGTTCAGCTTCTATGTTCGCTTTCTTTGTATTCTCCCACGAAAGTATAGCAGATAATTTCTTAGCGGCCCTACGTGAATCAACTCAAGTTAGGAATTTGCATATCACTTACTGAAAAAAAAAGTACCAACTTGTAGTGTTTTTCAGGAAAAAAATTCCGGTGTTCAATATAAGGCCTCTTTGAATAGACTCTTTTATCCCACTTTCAATTTTTTCCCTCCCTATGTTCTGAATTTAAAAATATAATATAATGACCGTTTTGCAAACTCTAATATCCTGCTTGTTTCAAGTATTTTCTCGATATTGTTTGAATGAAGTCAACTTCATATATCCTGAATGTCCAGAGAGTAATGCAAGAAATGACATTTATAGCAAGTTGTGCAGAGCTCCAGTTTACATGGATGAAACAAACCATTACAAATAACTGGAGAAGGCTTTTGGCAATACGAACACCTATTGTAACGGGTACATAATGTTTCCACTGAAAAAGGCATACTATAGTTAGAATTTTGGTACTCGTGTTTATGCATGGAGGCAGAAGGAGTATCCTTTCTTATTGGTAAGTGCATTGTTGCAAAAAAAATTCTAATATCTGTAAATAAAACACCTGCAAGCTGTTCTATTTCGGTAGAAAAGAAAAGCAGACTGAAGCATTTATAAAAGTAAGCAACATACTTGTTCTCTGCTTTAGTCTTCTCGTTCTCCTCCCATGCTTTGATCAAAGAGTTCCTCTTCTCTGTTTCCACCCTTGCAAGAGCGACATCTGGAGTCCAGGTTTTTAAGTTATCAGTAGGTATAATTGTACCTACAAGACAAGAATGAAAATAGGAGGTACCTACCTCTGTCATTGGAGCTCCCTTTCTTCTCATCTGCAGGCTTCTCAGCAGCAGGTTCATCTGCAACCTCTGTAAAGCAGAAAAATGGAAAATTCTGTATGAGTGATACTAATATATAAGAATATTATTTTCATTTTGTCCACAAAATTACATTCACGAATCATGAACAAAATCAGAAGCTTCATTCTATGAAAAATAATTGACAAAGCTATGCTTCTAACTTTGCAGGGGCATACGATACAAGCTGTCACTTGAAAAATAGGATAGATGGCCACATGCATATTCCTATCATGATCACTTATATAGCGACTTCTGCTCAGACCAGTAAGATCGTAAATTTCCCTTGCTCTCGTTTGACTAGTACGTCCTTATCTGAGTAGGATCAAACGTATTCTAAAGTAGACCAGCCAAAAAAGGAAAGGTAGAAATAGTTCAGAAATACTCTTTGAGACATACTCCAGCTCCTTCTGGAAAGGAATGACCAAATGATGACATACTATAGCAACTTAGAGTATCCAATGGACTATCTTTTGAAGATTGACCGACTCTCCAGCTATTTAGTGCAACATAATTTTCACAGAACTAGTGTCTACAAATCTTCGCTTATATATTGTTCTGTGGTTAACAGTTATTAGAATATGGCTGCTATTTACTCTATTTGTCGGACAAGAAGGATTATTTAATTATATTCACAGCTTTCAGAGCTTCCTTAGGGCATCCACAATGCTACAGACAAGCTACAGACAGCTTCAGAGCTTCCGAAGTGCCATTATTCACAAGTAGTTCAGACTTTATATGACATGATAAATGAGATGAGTCTCAGAAGAGGAAAGCGAAAGTTGCCTGGTTCACCAGCCCATATTTGGTCACCCATTATATTTCATTGGTTACATAAATTGTAGTACCGTACGATTGAAATGGCATGACTTGTTCTCGTTCCTACTAAATATTATGGAAACTGAATGCTTGAAACACATGGTTTCATCATTTGCCCAGCTGTGCAAGGAACCTGCGTACATCCTTGAAGACGTAATAGCAACACAAACTTACTGGCTGCTCTAAAATCTAAACTGTGATGTGCCGTTTCAGTCTAAACAGTGAAATTTAGCATACCACAATTTCAGTATACCGATGGCATGGATTTATGAAGATGGAGGAAGAATTAACAGAATTTTGTCCGTTCGAACACCCATATAATTCTAAAACAAAATTGAAGAAATCAGCAATAACTGTATAATTCAGAATCCATCAATCCAAGCCCCAGTGGAAAGTTACCCTCTCCTTTCTTTTTTCCTGTCCGATTCTGTCCCCCAGCACCAAGCTTTGAAGAGTTACTAAAAGGAAACTGGATGGATAACGACGGAAGAAAGAGGAGAGCAAGGTAGGTAAAGTGGGAGGAAAGTGAGGAATTCAGGAAAGCTGCGAATACCATCGTCTCTGAAATCGAAATCTGAAGATTCAGTAAAAGGAAATTGCAAGATTGATGCTGGATGTCCAGCATCAAACAGCTGGCTTGCTTCTATACACCCCAGAATAGAAACTAATGCCGTCCTTGAGATTTTGAATTCAAAGAAGGGAGCCAAAACTAAGCCCGTTCTGGAGGAATCCTCCCCCCAAATTTCTTGCAAAACTTGTGAAAGAGTAATACGGCCAAGCTGTTTTGCAACAGTTACTACTATTCTCACAAAACGAAATATTAAGCAAGACGGGACTTTGCACGCAAAGAGAAGAGAGGAGGTTTCAGAGACATTTTAGGCGCTCACAGACAGACAGAGAGTGTTTTACAGTAATAAAAGCCAACCGAATTTTGCAACCAACAAAGATGATTCTGATATATGTTAAGAAGGATTATAATTCGCAACGAAATATAGTTGAAATTAAAATATAAATTTTGCAAAACAACAAAAACAATCATGTCAACTGCAGATCGTTAACCACGAGCACCTTGTACTGGTCACACTGCACGGGTACCAGAACGTACGCAGACGAAACGATCACAAAGAGGAAAATTCGGTCTGGATTCGCAGTACTCGTACACAGGGCAGTACAGCACCATCTTTTCCACTCCGTTTTCAGTGCAGGCGGAAAGTAAGCAGAGGAGGCAGTAGTACTCACTCTCGACGATGGCCAGGGCCTTGGAGTCGTCAACCGGCGGCGCCTTCTCCTCGGCTGCCGGCGGCTCGGGCGCGGGGATGACGGCCTTCTCCTCGGCGACATCTTCCTTGGGCGCCTCGGGCGCCGGCTCCGTGGGCGCGGGCGCGGGCGCGGGCGCCGCCGGCTCGGGCTCGGCCTCCTTGGTCGCCTCCACCTCGACCTTCTTAGCCTCCTCCTCGGCCATGTTGCTGTCTGGTGTGGGCTTAGCTTAGCTGTTGCTGTTGGAGAGTGCTTTGGTTGGGAGCTGCTGGCAGCGGGTAGTAGCTTGCGCGCGTACTAATAGGCAGCAGCAACCGGTTTAACTGTTGTTGGTCGTGTCTGGACGAAGCTGGCGTTGGTTGGTTGGTTTTGTGACACAAGAGTGCCTCGTATTCCCCCGAATTGGGCTCTGCAGCTCAAGCTTCGTCTCGGTTTTGTAGCCCGGATTGGTGGATTTTGCAGGTGGCTCGGTGGTCCGTTGTTGCAGAGAGTAGTAGTATGTCTTTTCTCCGAAAATGGCTAGCAGAGCTTAGCTGTAGCATTCCTTTTTTTTTCTCTTGCAAAGTTGCAAAAGCTACGGAAATGGCTTTAGGCCTAGAAATTCGTTGGGCTACTTTTTGTGGGTTGTTATGCAAATAGTGGAGTTTGGAAGGGACAGGTAAGCAAATAGGGAATGTCCATATCCGGAGCGAGAGATCACAGACGGAGGAGCGCGCGTCGTAAGCGACGTTAAAGGCGAGGCGGCAAGGAACCCATGGGCGCATACGTGACGGCGACACGGACCCCCTCGCGGGCCGGGTGCGACGTGGTGGCCCCGCGCCCCGCGGCGCCGGGAGGGTTCGGATCCCGTGAGCGCGGCGACTCTGGTGCCCGTTGCACGCGCCGTGCCGCAACCTTCCCCTTGCCTGTCATCAACAAGGTGAAGGCCACTGCACCACTTTTGACAAACGTGCGGAGCACACGCGGGCTCCGTAAACATGGCGAAACGCGGTAGCCGGGCAGCATCAATGTGGACGGTGACGTCGTTGGGGGCTGGCAAAGCACCATCCTTTCTTTCCTTCCTCGCGTTTCCGGCTTAGTTAGCATCGGCGATTTTAAAAGCGGCGCGCCGGCCGTTCGCCATTGGGCTTTCCGTAGTATCCTGTAGCCTTGCCGAATGCTTGACCCCCTCCTTGTTCCTATCGGCTATTGGACAGCACGAACCAAACCAACCTGGCCTTTACGAGCGTTTTCCCGGGAAGAGAGGTCTCGCGCATGTGTCCGGATGCAGCTGCCGACAAGTGTACTCCGGGGGCGCTTTCGGCACGGGAAAACGCGCTGTTTTGGGCGGCTTCCACGCTGAATCGGCATGGACCACTACCGGGCCTCATTTCCTTCCTCCGGGTACCGGGTTAGAGGACTGCCAATCCTCGTATTCGGAGACGCGACCAGATTAAGTACGTTTAGTCAGGATACAATACGTATATACGTACGTGCCTACGTGGCCAACCATGGCCAAGAACCAAAAGTATAGTACTGTAAGTTATCAGTTGGTTTCATCGGATCAAAGTTCGATTCCGGTTTTCGGTCAAAAAAAGGTCGGTTCCGGTAGCTGCGTTGCTGCCAAGTCAGAGAATAGCTGGCCAACTAAATCCTGTCGCACTAGTACAACAAAGGGCCTCCCTTCGCTGCGCAACTGTCCAACGCCGCGCTGGAACAATCATTCACAAGACAAATGGACAAGAGCAGAAGATGCTCTGCTGGTCACCGGTGGCTGAGTGCAGCCACGGCTACGCGATGCGTCCAATTATTGCCAATCGGCCGAGATCAACGGAGTAATGCGTCGCGCGCAAGTGAATCTTACTTAAACAACCGGTATTTGTATTTCCCTGGCAACTGAATCTCTACTTTATCATATGGAATCTCTCTCTCTCGTCGGGCCGTGGACACTCGCTGTCATCGTCTTCTGAAACCTGCCTTATCCTCTTTTTCACCCAAGAACTGGAGCAGGAGTGCGGCCACATCGTACCAGGAAATTCGCAAATAAAAACGGAGCTGAAGAGATAGGTCCAGTCGGTAACATCGTGCTTGTGATGTGAAGGCTACTGCTTGAGCTGAAGATGCCCGGTTTTACTTACCACTAATACTGAAGCCAAGCTTCTAAAAATCTCCCATCCACGTCTCCGCGGGCCCTCCGGCGTGCAGGATGCGTCGTGGCTCGAAAGCGACGCGTGTCGGTAAGTCACCTATCTTCATCGCCCTGCTCTCTTCTGCGATTGCTTTGCAACTTGATGCCTATTTTATTGCGTTCGCTCAGCTTAATATCCATGCTTCTCATACTACGCTGCAAGCGTTGCAGCCACAAGCTCTGCCCGTTTGGAATGATTTCTCGTTTTGCCTCCATCCTAATCGCTGTCCGTCTCTCACCTACAATTGTTGGCTTCTCCGTTCGGGTTCTCGAGTCAAGCGAGAGAGGGCTGTTTTCAGCGCCACCTGGCCTAGCCTGTCCCGGTGCCTTCCGGAGATTTTCTTCTCGCTTTCTCAACTGTTCTATCGCTCCGTTTGATGACTGCACGATGCGCTTAGAAAATGTGCGCTTCCGTGAGTGGGCTGGATTCTCTGCCTTACTTTCTACAGAAAAAGATACGCAAACTTGCTATTTTTTTATGCTCGCGGGCAAGGGTTTACAGATGGAGCGATGATTTGGAGGATAATGGGTTGTGACCCATGACACCTGGACCTGTATCAATCATTCCCGGTGCTGCCAGATCTTCCTGGTTATGTATTGCCGGAGATTCTGCCAACTGGAATTCGTTCGGAACAGTCTTGTAGTTGCAGCCAACAACGTATGGACTACTACTATTTGAAATGCGTAGAGATAAAACAAGACTTAAATGCATACTACTGAGTACTGTATTATGTATTGTCTGAAAAAGGATAGGTCAAGCTCCGCTGGTTCAGGTTGGAACGAAGTATTCGCCTAACAGTTTTCAGTGTTTTCACCTTCACTTCACATGCTTTCGGCAAAGGATTCGCCTCAAGATTGGGGACTCTTATTAGGTGAAGCGCATTTTATCACCTTCGTTTGCCATTTTCTTCGCGGGATCACGGTAAGATCTTTTTCAGTCAAAGTGATATATTTGCCCCCTTCTCGCTTCCGATTGATGTAACAAAAGCTGTCTGAAAAGCCCGACGTTCTTGCTTTCGGCTGAGTGGTCAAACATAAGTTCCAACGCATGGCAGCAGTGTTTCCTTCATCAAGTACATGAGCAAGAGAACTCAAGACACGATTCACAGATGACAACACAAGCACAGGTTCAGAAACCACAAACGAAGAATGACATTGGCTGTTCCATTAATTAGTCCAAAGCAGACGAGGAAAACGAAGGACTTTTTTTATGGCCCCCGCAGCGTTGTTTCATCAGCGTAAAATCAAAGTGAATGTGCATTATGGGATGCTTTGAGTTGGTTATCCTCTATTGGTCACACTGGAAAGTTCAAATCGACCTAGAATGAAGGTGACACTTCTCACAGGATACATTTTGCCTCCTCTAATTGGAGTAGCTATGAAATAGTACTACTACCTAGTACTAGAAAATAAATCAAATTGAACCAAACAGAGATATTGCTTGCTTGTCAGGTCCATCTAAATATTATACGTATGTTCTTCATCCCATCGTGACAAAGCAGAAGGGCAGCTGCTCCTGCAGTAGTACTCTGAATATATGGACAGTATCTGTCATTTTCACTTGGTGCCCAGTGTTTCATATTCCATTTTTCAGGCCCAGGCCCCAATGGTCCTTTCTTCCTTTAAACAAGATATTAGCAAACAATCACAATACCATGATGGAAGATTCGGGTTTATCACAAAAACTTGAGAAGTGCCGCATGTGCTTTACAGTTAACAAAGTACATTGCTGATTGCTTCCCTACATGAAAACTATTAAGGTCCTTTCAGAATGACATGACCAATAGTACGCTTACTCCAAGCCTTTTTATTTTGGTGTGAAATGATCACTGGGCAATTTTCTTAAGCACGTTTGATTTTCTGACCTCACAAAAATCTTCTTGTAATGTCAACTTTATCTGCTCCAACCTAACATAATAGCACAACTCAAAAATTGAAAGCTTAAACAGTTGCTCAATCGTCTCTTTCTTACAAAAACATGTTAATTATTATCACCTCATTAGATGCTTGAAAGCTATGGCGAAAATTTATTTTTTCGTGAATATCAGCTCATACATAATCAAAGAAATGTTCACCTTTTTAGTCCTTCCAGATATCCACCTCCATTTTTATGCCTAATATTTTTTAGCCAACTTCATCTCATCATTTTGAAAAATGCCACATCAGCTTTATAATCTTGGTTTGGAGAATGAAACAAAACCTTGTTCAATGCATCTAGTTTTATCACTCACATTTTCATAGGTGACTCAAAATAATAAATTTTATTTTATGATTGGTTAAAACAGGTTTGGAATGAAACTACGTGTTCTCAGTGAGGATTTCAATGAACTTTCATCTAATAGAAACATTGTAATTTGAGTTTCATCCCAGTGAAAACCATCTAATCTCTCTATCCTCTTAAATATCATCAGGGCCAGCTCTACAGTTTTGAAGGCCCTTGGGCGAACTTGGTGCCACGACCCTTTAAGGCAACACTCGTTCAAAAAAAAACTTCAATCACAAAAATACATGTATGTATGATGGTAAAAAATAAATTAAATGAAAAATAACTAACAAAATGATTTCTAACAACATATTTTTGTTAACCGAGTTAATTATAATTCTTAAAAAGCATAGTGTCAATACGATTAAAAATCTCTACAAGATAATCTGATTTGAAAGTAATATCTATATATCACAGTAAAAATAAAAAAACTAATGAGATTAGTTGTACAACAAACTATCCAAATTCCAAGCACACAAACAATATTTTGGAACCTAACAAACACAGGTAGGATCAGGTAATCTTTTAGATTTTGACAGGCAAGCATTTGATTTTGCGGTGAAAGAGCTCGGTTAAGATTTGATAAGCTTTGATTCCAAAAGACGGGCCCATGTTTTACCGGAGGAAAGGGACCAACACGCTGCCATTCTAGGAACAGGCCTATCCGAGAATATAATTGACATGAATGGACGGAGCAGGCCGTGCATGCTCATTAGGATACGGGCTTCCATCTGTTGTTGCCTCTTGGGTTGCAAATTGTCCAGACTAGATTTGGGCTAAGCAAAATTTATTGGGCCCATATTGTAGGTCTGCACAAAACCGGGCCCCTCTTCAACCATGGCCTAGACCCAGACCCAACACTGAATATCATGCTACATCATCATTTTTGCCTCTGAACAGTTAAACACATGGACGGAGCAGAAGCATTTCTCTTTAGAGGGCAAAACAGAGCTGACTTAAAAAAAAAAAAACAGAGCTGATTTGAGTGCGCTAACTCACGTAGAGCCGAGACAAGCTCAGCCCAACGTCAGAGACAGAGTGATGATATATGACAATATGGCCCGAACCTGAGGCTTATTTCGGCCCATGTAAAAACAGGTTATCCTAGTGTGTTTTTTTTCTTTATTATGATTTGTTACGATGCGTAATGCTGTACTCCTATGTGATCAAAGAGAGTTGTCGTGGCCCTTGTACCAGAGCAGCGGTAAAAAAAATGACACATAAATCTGGATGAGATTCACATTTCGGCCTCATGCATGATGCCGTGGTACAAAATGAAACACAAATGTTTGCTTAAAATGATGGGTACGCCCTCTAGTATTCTGGAATAGAAGCATAATCCTGAGGTCTTTCCTCGACTTTAGGAGGAACAATGGCGGCAACAACGACGGAGGCGCCGTACTTGTCGAGGTCCAGGAAGCTCTGGAGGAAGGTGAGCTTCTCAAGGAACCCGAGCTCCGCGGTCACCAGCGCCAGGATGTAGATGAAGAGTCCGAACAGCGCGTGCCAGGGCAGCGCGGCGCGCCTCACGCCGGGCGACGAGCCGGGGAAGAAGAAGTTGGCGAACCCGAACACCCACTGCAACATCATTCATGTACAGGAGCGTCAGTTGAGCTGCAAATTGTTATGGATGCCGCTGTGGCGTCTGTGCTGATCTGGATGGCGTAGAGAGAGATGGTTCCGATCCCGAGCCAGGAGTGGAGGCTGTAGAGGTTGGCGATCCCACTCTCGTTGTGGAACTTGAAGGCGCAGTAGATGCCGAAGACGCCAAGAACAGTCGCGATCCCGTGGAGGATCAGGTGCGTCAGCTTGGCGGTATCGTGGTCCCAATTTGGGAACACCTTGTAGATCATTATGGCTGCGAAAATGGAGGGGAGAAGTAATTAAACACCTCATGTGTTCATGCGCCGTAGATGGAACTGATTTATACTATATTTTCGACCCTTGTTATTACCTTCACTGCCGAGGATAATGTAACCAATCAGCATAAGAACAGGGTGAAGCTGCAATCGACATACCACAACACAAAAAAAGTTTCAGCAACAGAAAATATTGAAAGAATTTCTACATTCGTCTTTCTTTTTTAGTGATGATACTTTGGTCTTTGAATCGATGATTCAGTAAAAAGACTCATTTTCTAACTCGTTAGCGAAGATTATATCCCACAGTAGCCTAGAGAAAGTGACAAGGATTTTAACTAGGTTTCATGTATCAAACTTTAAAAGAACATCTTTTATGCAAGATAAAAGTTATTTTACTCTCTGAACAATTTATTTTGTTATTAGTTTCACCACTCTAGACAGAATCATGGCTCAATTTACTTTCCCGAGTGAAATCGTCTTTTTTTTGTCTCCATGTACAATTTGAATTTGATTCTAAAATTTGACATGGCCATAGTTGCCACAACAAGTTGTTTAAATAAAAACTGCATATTTAACACTATTTTTATAGTTTAATGAAATTAATAATCTATAAAATATTAACATAATATGGTATTATTTTTAATATATTTTATTGTGTTACCTATCATCATGCAAAATTTGAACTTAAAATTCAATATGTATGTTAAAAAACAAATTAAGAAAGGCAAACTTCACCATATCAGTTTGAATTGTTCTAGAGAGTAAAATTAAGTTTTCTCTTTATGCAATAGAAGTGTTTAAAACTAGCATGGATGGTGAAATGATCCCACATGTCTATATTTCTTACCTGGATCGCCTGTTAGTATAGGGCCTCATTATAGTGTTGTTGTCTAAAATAAATGCTCTCTCCTTTCAAAAGACAAAAAGTTTTCTTGGAGTATGAATAGCAGTAGTTGGTTCTATGGCGTTGGACCCAATTTGACATACAAATTGCACGCTCAAAGTCAAAGCTCATATATCGGATTGAGGAAATCCCATGGTTTCGTACCCTTTGATGCAGAAGTACAAATAAGAACCGGACAAATATAACGTTCCAATAGTCACATTTGCAAGGCTACCAGGCTGAAGTGGCTCGAACGAAGAAGCAAGGCGCAAAACGGGGATCGGGAAGCAAGCCGATCCGAATTCCGAAATGCTTTGTTGGCAGTTTGGAAAGGAAAAAGGGGGATAAGAAACGGAGTCGCTTACGTTGAAGATGAGGTTCTTGTCGTGGTCCTCGAGCGCGAGCCCGCCGCGGAAGCAGATGCACCACACGAGCACCAAGAACGCGGCCGCCACGGCGAGAGCGTGCGCCGCTCTCGTGAACGGCGCCGCAGTCACGCCCAGCCCGGCCGCACCCATCTCGCTCCTCTTCTCCTTCTTTCTGCTTACAAACAGCTCGAGCTTGCTTGCTACACCGGGAGAGAGAGTGAGAAGCGTGTGGCGCGCGCACGGCCTTTTTATAAGGGGGAGAGGGTCCTAGTTTTTCCCCTTTGATTTCGTGCTGCTCTGTCGCGATCGGATCTGGACGAGTTTAGCACGTTCTCGTGGAAGATTGAAAGGAATCCATGAAGGGAAGGAATCGGTAAACAGATCGGTTCGTCTGGCAATTGGAGCGTTGTTTACACTGCCATCTACATGCGAGGAGCTGGAGTTTATCGGCACCCGTATTAGCGGTCACATGCCGAAGTGATTAACCACGCAGAGCCGTGATTCGCCTCTCTGCTCCCTGGGTTCGTGAGCTGGGTCAACCGCTCGGAGCGGATGCAGGCGAAATGACCAGGCGCAGACGAGATCCACGAGGTCTGGATTGGAATGGCAGGAGTAAGGTGATCACTTAAATATACTTAATTTGTTTGCTCGTCAAGTCAGATCGAGGGAGAAGGCGTTTTTGGCATGTCATTTCCTTCACATGCTCAACGACTGAACAAAGTTTAAAAGACTGCACGTACATGTGCGTATTTGTGAGAGTTATATCAGTACTGCTACCCTGTTAGCTGACCGGGATCGGAGCATAACCCCGCGGTTCCTCCTCGTCGACGTGAGCCGGAGCGACGGCCGCAACGACAACAGTGGCGCCGAACAGGACGACGACGAGCGCCGTGAAGTTCACCAGGAACGCCTCGGCGCCGTACTTGTCGAGGCCGCCGCTCTGCAGGAAGGTGAGCTTCTCCAGGAACCCGAGCTCCGCCGTCGCCAGCGCCAGGACGTACACGAAGAGCCCCAACAGCGCGTGCCACGGCAGCGCGGCGCGCCTCACGCTCGGCGCCGCGCCGGGGAAGAAGAACGTCACCAACCCAAAAATCCACTGCAACACATGTACGCACGCGCGCGTCAGATAATCTGTTGGAACAGAACGGCTGCAAATTTTTTTCAGAACGCGGTACGCGTCTGTGCTGACCTGGATGGCGTAGAGAGAGATGGTTCCGATCCCGAGCCAGGAGTGGAGGCTGTAGAGGTTGGCGATCCCACTCTCGTTGTGGAACTTGAAGGCGCAGTAGATGCCGAAGACACCGAGAACAGTCGCGATCCCGTGGAGGATCAGGTGCGTCAGCTTGGCGGTATCGTGGTCCCAATTTGGGAACACCTTGTAGATCATTATGGCTGCAAGGGCGAGAATGGATCAAGAGAAATCAACACTCTCTGCTCATGTGGTACTGACGGAACTGGAGCATGACTTCCTTTTAAAACTTACCTTCACTGCCGAGGATAATGTAGCCGATCAGCATAAGGACGGGGTGAACCTAGATTAACAGAATAGGATACCACCTGTTATACTACTAAATGATGTGGTTGAAAATAGTACTATAATAGAGGATAAGCTGTGTTGGTCACTGACTGATGAAGAGTGGAAGTGGGGAAAGAAAATGTTAGCTTGGTTGAGGAAAAGTTTCACACTAGTAATCCAAGGCAAGGTTTAAAAACCGAACTGGCCGGCCGGTTTTTGAACCGAAAAACCGGTCCGGTTAACCGGAAAAACCGACGGTTAACCGAACTGCTACAGATACTGAACTTCGGTTTACCCTGGTTAACCGGTCGAACCGCTCGACCGACCGGGACCGGTTTCCGGTTAACCGGGATAACCGACCGGTTTTAAACGTTTATGTGAACCAGGATCCAAGGTAGACATACGAGCCGGCAGTGGCAGGCATTTTTATTCACCGAAAATAATTTCCGTACTAGTAGTGCAGGGGATGTTCAGATGCAGGTTGAACCAATAATTGTCACCAGCTAATTTTGTTGGAACCTTGCGGAAATACAATAGGACCGATTCCCATGTGTTGGTTCTTTTCTGATGCTCTAGAAGTCTCCGCGTCATTTCTATCTCATTTATTTCTTATCTTCTATAACAGAATATATATGAACATGAGCCGCTGGTCATAGAACGAGAGAGTGGGCTTGCATTTTGATTTTCTTTTCGACGGTGAAGGCAGGTGGTGCGCTGCCAATTCCATTAAACAAGGAGCTTGCATTTAGATATTGTTGTGCCTTGTCTTCACGAACAAACCGTCGCAGACGGATACTTAAATTTTGCAATAATTAAACTATCAAACTGAAGAGTGTTGGAACGACGATATTCACATGCTTAATTTTATTTTAGATAAAGGAAATAATATCCAGCGTTTTTCATGTCTGCATATGGCCCTGAGCATCATGATTTTGACAGCGGTGAGTAAGCAAGTTATTGAAACAATCACATGCGCTATTGGACGAGCATCGTCTAAAAGATAATCTAGTGCCAAATCATCAGATCGGTCGTACACATACAGTGACCAGCAAGTGAGCAAATACTACGTTCCAACTACCGTCTTTGCTCGTAAAGCCACTACGCTAACAGTAACGTGGCTCGCAGCAAAGCAACAAGCAAGGAACAAAGCGGGCGGTGCCAACCCGAAAGGCCGCGGCTTGCAGAGAAACAGAGGAGGAACAGAGCAAGCAGAGGAGTTTGCTTACGTACGTTGAAGATGAGGTTCTTGTTCTCGGCCTCGAGCGCGAGGCCGCCGCGGAAGTGCACGCACCAGACCAGCACCATGACCGCCGCCGCCGCGGCCAGCGCGTGCGCCGCGTACGTGAACGGCGCCGCCTTCACGCCCAGCCCGGACGCGGCGGCCATCTCCTCTCGTTCTTCTTGAGCTCTCTGCTCGCTCTCCCTACCCGCCGCAAGCAGGTCGTCGAGAAGTGAGAGAAGCGTGTGGCGTTCGTAAGGCTTCCCCTCCTGTCGTGGTGCTTTGGTGGTAGGTACCAGCTGCCGAGATACTGATAAGACCGGGAAGGGAAGGCGTCTCCGTTCGCTGGAGATGTGTGGACATGGTGTTTGACCGGAAGGTTAGCACGTGCTCCCGTGCAAGTGGAATGGAATCATCTCGTCAGGCCGGAAGGTTAGGTGCTTTGCTTATGAAGCGACGCCAAGTTACGAAGCGATTAAACCTGGCGTCTCCGGCCCCGGAGGACCGGACAGTGACAGCGAATGTGGGCAGGGGGAGACGGCCGAGCGCGCACCAGATCCACGAGGTAGGTCTCGCGGGCGAACGGAATCGCTAGCCAGATCGGCTCGCAAGTGTAGTGCGTCGATGAGGCTTTTTTAGGCTGCCGGCCACTCTCTCTCGCGTTGCTCCTGTTATTTTTTTCTTTCGAGGGAAGTTAGCAGGGAAGATCCCTACCTGTAGTTTCGTATTAATATAAAGAAAAGTTTATGTGTAAATAGCCTTGGGCTGGAAAAAGACCCTAATTTATGATTTATGTACAATAAGACAGTTTACATACAAAATTCTCAGGTTTAGCCTTCAACCACCAGTGCAAATTCCTCCTTGAAACTTTGCTTCCATCTATTCAAAGATGGCCTCGTGTTATCAAATATGACTCCATTTCGGTGACACCAGATCACCCAACATGCAACAGTCAAAACTTCTATGAAAATTGGCTGAGTTGAAAGCTCTTCTAGCACCAAGGAGCATGTCATCAGGCTGCAATTGAGTAATCCATTCAGGAATCTCCAACACCATTTACTGAAAGGAGCACTGAAAAAAACTGGTGCAACAATGTTTCTTCTACCTTAGCCTGGCATTGCACAAGACAGAATCATAAGAATCCGGATGTCTCTTGTTTCTTTGCAGCAAATTTCTTGTATTTAGCAATCAGAAAAAGAATTTCAACCTGCTCCACATCTGTTTGAACCATGGTGATGCTAGAGTGGTGCCTATTAGCTTTAGGTATGCCTTTTGACCTGAAAAGGCATTGCCTCCACAAATACAGTTCCAAACATCACTGCCTCTAAATCCAGGTTGAACGTCGGTTGATCCTGAGAAGGCGTTGCTCCTGTTATTCCCGTGCAGAGTGACAGCAACGTGTTGTGACCTTCCATTCATCTCTGTGCTCCGTTGTAGAGAATGTTGGTTGTCATTCTAAAATATAAATAAATAATTAATTAGAAGCGAGCTCACCTATAAGTTTAATTATCGTGCTCTTGTTTTCATGATTGAACCTTGCATGTGTAACGGAGGAGTGTTGATTGTATACGAGGCCCGAGGGTGTGATGCATTTGTAAAAAAATTATAAGCTCCGATGGGTGTGTTCATTAAAGTAGGAGTAACCATAAAAGGGTGGTCTAAGGTTATATAGTAGTTGTAGATCAACACATTAGACTGAGGTAGGGGTGGAGTCCACCACGGTCCATGAAGCATCAATGTTGCTTTATTTTACTGTGTCTAATCAAATAAGCAATTTGCAAACCTTTATATCTATTTAATATTTTAAAAAATGTTTCAATGATTTTATAAATCCAGATTACTATTTTATAAAAATATTGAAAATATACAAACAAATATTGACACGATATATTGAAAATATTAACAAATTATTGGACTTAAAGATCGGTGGCGTTGGGCCTTCCGGAATACATTTCCAGTTCGGAGGCGGTTCACCTACGTGACACCGTCTATAAATACAAGTCGAGGGCTCCAACTTTGCCCCTCTTGCACATGCAAAACTCGTGAGGTTTAATCTGCTTCGGCATTACGCACGAACGCACGCAGCCGTTACATTCCCTGAACTAATCAACCATACGCGAGCTTCTATCTCTGCTAATAAAACAGTGTCAGAGCCATCCGAAGCAAACCGTATCACAGTAGTCTGATCTTTTTTTGACCGAATACAGTAATTAATCTGAAATTTTAAAACGAGCTTATCGCAGCTGCCTGATTAGAGTAATCGCCATGGACCGGTGCCTGCAAGTGGCTTGGTTCAGCGGCATGCAAGCGATCGCGGAGCAGACTAACTTCATCTTCTCCCCACTATCCCTCCGCGCGAGTCTCGCGCTGCTCGCCGCCGGCGCGCACGGCGCGACGCTGAGCCAGCTGCTCGACTTCCTGGGCTCCGAGCACACCGCCGACCTCGCCGCGGCCACGTCTGTGCTGCACGACCGCGTGGACTCGTGGCCGCAGGTGGCCTTCGCCGCGGGCATCTTCGTGGACCGCGCGCTCCACCTCACGCCGGAATTCGAGCTCTCCGCCTCCTACCGCCACTCCGCCGTCGCGCGGTCCGTCGACTTCAGGGCCCGACTCACTACCGGAAATTAATATTTCGCCGTGTACCTGAGCCAACGGCGAAAGCCCGACGACGACATACCTAGACGGCAAAGCCACCTTCGCCGTGTGCCAAAGCGCGGGCACACGGCGAAGTATCGTTAGCGGACTCCGTTAACTCTTTGCCGTGTGCCTGTTCAACAGCACACGGCGAAACGTGTTATCGTTTGCCGTGTGCCAGACGCGGCGCATACGGCAAACAAAATTACCTTTTGCCGTGAGCCTCGGGGCCGGCACGCGGTGAACTCTTCGCCGTGTGTCTGACGTTTGGCCCACGGCGAAGACTATTTTACCGTGAGCCGCTGTTTTGCCGTGTGTTTGCAAATATAGCACACGGCAAATTTCACTTCGCCGTGTGCCCGAAGGAAAGCACACAACGAAGATTGCGGCACACGGTAATTTTCTGTTTTCCGGTAGTGACCGGCGGCGACGGCCGCCGAGGTCAACGGCTTCATCGAGCGCACCACGGCGGGGCGGATATGTAACCTGGTGCCCCCGGACGGTGTGGATGGCGACGCCAAGGTCGTCCTCGCCAGCGGCATGCACTTCAAGGCGACGTGGGCCCGGCGGTTCGACCCGGAGGACACGGTCACCGAGACGTTACACCTCGCCGACGGCTACTCCTCCGTGCACGTGCCGTTCCTCTCCGACGCCGGCATGCAGTACGCCGAGAGCTTCGATGGGCCCGGGCTCGGGTTCAAGGTCCTGCGGTGCTTTTACAAGAAGACCAACCGCGACGGGCGGCTCGACCGCCACGCGCCGTGCTTCTGCATGCTCGTCTTCCTCCCGCACGACAGGGACGGGCTCGCGGGCCTGCTGCGCCTGGCCGTCACCGAGGCGGACTTCGTGATGCGGTGCGTGCCGCGGCGGGAGCAGGAGGTCAGCCCTTGCATGATCCCCAAGTTCAGGTTCCGGTTCGAGTTGGACGCCACCGACGCGCTGAGCAATCTCGGTCTCACCTCGCCGTTCGACCGGGAAGCCGCCGACCTTTCCGGGATGGTGGTGAACCCGCCGCCGGAGGGGCTCTACGCGTCGGCCATGGGACTGGCATGCGCCGTGGAGGTTGATGAGGAGGGCACGACCGCGGTGGCGGCTGTGGGGATCATGTACCAACCTACAAGGCCGACTTACTCGGAGCCGCCGCCGCCGATGAGGTTCGTGGCGGACCACCCCTTCATGTTCTCCATCGTCAAGTACGTGAAGGGCGAGGTCTTGTTCCTCGGCCACGTCATGAACCCGTTGGCACTCGGCAAACATTCTGTGTGCCGAGTGCTCGACATAAAGCGCTCGGCAAGCCTTTTAACACTCGGCGTTTAGCCATTTTCACGCGTGGGGATTGATCGAACGGCTGCACTCTTGTTGACCTTGTTTGCATGTTCAGCGAACATAGTTTGCTATGCAGATTGACCATTTAGTATCAGTTATTATTATAGACCATCTAGGAAGCGACGGACGTATCAGTCAGTATGTAATTCGTGAGTAAAAGTCTTGTAAACAAAATAAATTTTACGAGACTATAAATAAAGAAGGGCCTCTGCAACTATATGAGTAAATTTTTTTTTTGATGGTATTGGTTATTAGAAAAAGACCCCTCCATTTCAAAGCTTCTTTTCATCTACTTTGACTGTGTGTCTGGCTGAACCAACAGCCATAGGACTACAGTCTCTATTTAACAACCCTACAAAAAAAAAGTCTCTATTTTAACATCATTGCGCAACACTTTCATGCTACTCTGGAATCAGTCCTGAGAACATATTGTAGCTCAACAGAGAGATCATCATATCTTGGGTAGCAAAGATCAACATAAATGATCAAAAAGAGAATAATGTAAGCAATTATTAGGCACAACTCAATATATAGGAATGACATAGAAGAAAATAAAAATAAAAAGGATATGCCCAATTGATCAGCTAGCCCGCGCAGACAAACGGGTTCATGTGCTAGTATATGATGGAAGGAGAAGAGATGTCAATGAGACGAAACTACCGGGCTACTATCACTTCTTTCCCCCTTTCTTATCGTCCTTCTTCTCTTCCTTAGCCGGCCCAACCGAGAGTATATCGACCCTCCCAAACTTCTTCAACTTCTTGGCGATGCAAACAGTGTCCATGTCACCTATTACAGTCATCTTTTGATCCTTGTGATCGGCAGCTATAGAATCAATCCCTGTGTGTTCAATATCACATAAATAAGTCAAAAAGATGAATCGGCATGTATGTAACATATAAGCGCATACGCACAGATGAAGATATGGTTAAGTTTTTCCTCTAAAAAAAAGAAGAATAAAGGGCAAAGTCATGGCAGAGATGGAAACCGTTATTGACTCGTCAAGGTAGCGCAAATGGATGAAGATAATCTGAAGCGAGAAGGGAAAGAAAGATTGACGAAATAACATAACACAACATTAAATTTGCCCGTACCGTAGATATCCGCAACGGTCTCCATCGCCTTCTGCTTCACTTTCTCGTCGCTCATAGAGGAGACCTTCAAGACCACCTTCTGCTGCCAGTAAACAGCCAAGCAAGTAGAACCCTTAGCTTTCACGGAACAATAGTTTGAAGAAGAGGGAGCATTCACTCGACGAGGCATGTGCTAAGCTTCAACCGTACCTGTGCCATGCCCAGGAGGAAGAAAGAGTGACACACCGAAGGTCGCTTGGGTTGTGATCTCAAGCGTGTAAACCGCTGCAAATGAACCAGTGAGCCGGTGCGAGCGATATCGACACAACCTTTTGTAGTATTACACTTCACCAAATACTACTGCTCCGGCAAAAGAACACCTAATATACTATACCGCCGTGGGTTCATGGCATTCGGTCATCGGCTATGGGTGGGTGTGGGTGGACAGCGGACACCAGCTTAATGCGAATCGCTAGTCCTAATCTCAGACTTTAATATAATAGTAATTCATTAGGAAACACAATTTTTCAAAAAGGTTTGCCGTGTCACTTGCGGCGGCTCGCACCAGTCACCACTCACCAGGCGTTGCTTTCTGGGTCCTGCAATCCTCTTTCACTGTCTGAGGGTTACTAATACATGAGTACATGTTTTCTTCAACGAGATCAGGTGAGGTTGGTTAAGTCTGGTGGCTACACAATTCCTAACGCAACAAACCCGGAGAATGCAAATGACAAAGCTACAGTTGTGGATACTATACTAGTACCTCCATCACGTGACACGTGGTTATTTCTCATTTCTCTTTTCTGACAGTCTGACGAATCTGTACGGAGAAAAAAGAAGTGGAAGAAGAATCAGGATGACATTATCTGACGCAAAGGGCCACGAAACAGCAGTGCTAGTGGAAGCTCCACGGGCTGAAAACAACCAGGTGGACGGCCAGCGTTTTCTCCTGGAAATGATACCGGATCGATGGTAAGCTGCAGAAATGGTTGGGCAGTCTGCGTCATCGTGCTCGTGATGTTTCTGTTCTCACATCCCACATCCTTTACCAGCCCAAATAAGTGAAGCGCAGGTAAAGGCCTTGAAGAAAAACATACACGAGCTGGTGCCTGTGCGTAGGAGAAAGATTTTTTTTAGAGAAAAGGCACATACGGCGGAGGAGAAAAGATCACGGCATGATCCTCTCATCGCTTCGGGCACTGGCTCGCTGTTCTCCGGAGTAAAGGCATGCCGTCTGAATGGAGGCTGCGAAGAACGGTGCTCGGCTGGCGAGGAGCCTGGCTCCGGCTTCGTGCCCGTCGGTGAGCGGCGGCGTGCTCGTCTTCTTCGCCGCGGTCGTCGCCGGAGCTCTGGTCTCCGCCTCCTGGATGTCGGCCAGCGCCAGAGTAAGGTTCTTTCCGCTGCAGACATGACACCTCTATGGTGCAAAAAATTCTTATTTATTATTACGTGTCTCTTGGAGTTTTGACGCGGATGAAAAGGGTAGTTGAGCCAGTTCAACCGTAATCTTGGTAGGTTAGGTCAAGAGTTGCAACGATCCTCTGCACACATCTTCTTGCACCCCAAGTTGAACAGTAAAACCGGTGCAGTTTTGTAACAGCAGCACAGACACGAAACTATTACTGATTTGTGATGTAATTTACATACACAGGTCCCTTGGATGACTCCCGTGGCCAGTCCAGCAACAGCACAGAATGGTACACAGCGGCCGGAGCCAGCGCCGCGTACTCTGCCACGGCGCAGCAGCGACATACTAGGCGCAACAGGTAACCAGACACCGCCCGCCACGGCTCAGCAGCGTCGGGAAGAAGAACAAGCGGCGGCACCCGCCCCGTGGCCTGCCGCCGAGGCCGCGGCGGACTGCCCGGGCTACTTCCGTTGGATCCACGAGGACCTGCGGCCGTGGCGCGACACGGGGATCACGCGCGGCGCAGTAGAGGATGCCGCGCGCCGCTACGCCCCCAGGTTCCGCGTCACCGTGCTCTCGGGCCGCATGTACGTGGCGCGCTACGGGCGGTGCTTCCAGACCCGGGACGCGTTCACGCAGTGGGGCATCCTGCAGCTGCTCCGCCGCTACCCGGGCCGCGTCCCGGACCTCGACCTCATGTTCGACTGCCAGGACCTGCCCGTTGTACCCAGAGCCGGCGGCCAGTCCATGCCTCCGCCGCCGCCGCTGTTCCGGTACTGCGGCAGCGAGGCCACGCTGGACATCGCGTTCCCCGACTGGTCGTTCTGGGGTTGGTAAATACGCGCACATCGCATTCGCGTATCTCAGCATATGCGCAGCCGCCGCACGGGTACCTGATCTGGGTCTTACACGGCCTCGTTCTCTGTTGTTGGATTGTGGAAGGCCGGAGCTGAACATAAAGCCGTGGGAAGCGCTGCGGCGGGAGATTAAGGAGGGGAACGCGATGGTGAAGTGGACGGACAGGGCGCCGTACGCGTACTGGAAGGGGAACCCGACCGTGGGCGCCGGGCGCCGGGACCTCCTCAGGTGCAACGTCTCCGGCAAGCGTGACTGGAACGCGCGGATCTATGCTCAGGTACACGTTCTCAACCGTGCATCCGAACACGACAGCTCAGTTACCGAATCAGAAACGGTACTGTGAGCAACAAACACTTGCCGCACTCTCCATAATGCAGGACTGGAGGAAGGAGGTGCGGGAAGGGTTCAGGGAGTCGGACCTGTCCAAGCAGTGCACGCACAGGTATAACACGATACTCTCTTGCCAGCCTCAAATTCGCGCAGCTCTTGCTTCTCCGTGCAAATTCCATTCTGTGCACGTGCGCGTGTGTAGGTACAAGATCTACATCGAAGGGCGGAGCTGGTCGGTGAGCGAGAAGTACGTCCTGGCGTGCGACTCGGTGGCGCTCATGGTGCGCCCACGCTTCCACGACTTCTTCTCGCGCGGGCTCACGCCGCTGCGGCACTACTGGCCCGTCCGCAACGACCGCGGCAAGTGCCGGTCCATCAAGTTCGCCGTCGACTGGGGCAACGCGCACACCGACAAGGTACTAGTAGTTTTTTCCGGCAAGCTCGCACTCTGACTTACCGATCAGCGCAAGTAAGTTCTGAATCGTTTTCCTTGCCGTGCCGTCTGCCAGGCGCAGGAAATCGGGAAGAACGCGAGCAGGTTCATCCAGGAGGAGCTCACGATGGACCGCGTGTACGACTACATGTTCCACCTTCTGACGGAGTATGCCAGGCTGCTCCGGTACAAGCCCGCCGTGCCTCGCGGAGCCGCGGAGGTCACCGTCGGGTCCTTGACGCGTGGGAGGCGGGGGCTGGAGAGGCAGTTCATGATGGACACATCGGTGAACGGCTCGAGCGGTGGCAGACCCTGCAGGCTGCACCAGCCTTTCACTCCTCAAGAATTGGAGACGCTGCGAAGAACCAAGGCGGACGCCTTGACCCAAGTAGAAGAATGGGAGATGCAGTGAGGTACACGGGTTAGGACAGAGGGATTACAAGTTTTTTTTATATAAAAAATCAAGCAGGTTAATATGGACAAAAGCACAAAGCAACATTTCTAATATAGTAAAATGCATGATTGACCATTATATTTGTTTACTTGTTTCAATTTGGCCACTGTACTTAGAAAAGTGTAAATCGTGGCCATTAAGATTGCTCGATTGAGTCAATACGGTCATTAGTTGTGTACCGGTGACATGGCATATATACTTGAAAATTGTTCCATCTAGTTTAATTTATTTAATAATCGTAGGCTAAATTAGAAAGTGCATGTCTGTTGTCATCCTATTATCTAATAGTATGAGATTGCTCTGGCATTGATGAGCCTCAGCGACGGAGCATGCTAAAGCTGCAGGAGGTTGGAATTCTGCTCAGGCCTGTGCAATTACTCGGATAAAATTGGTCATTAGTTGTATACCGGTGACATGGCATGTATACTTGAAAATTGTTCCATCTAATTTAATTTATTTAATAATCATAGACTAAATTAGAAAGCGTATGTCTGTTGTCATCCTATTATCTAATAGTATGAGATTGCTCCGGCATTGGTGAGCCTCGGCGACGGAGCATGCTAAAGCTGCAGGAGGTTGGAATTCTGCTCGGGCATGTGCAATTACTCGGATAAAATTAGTTGGAATTGTTTCATAAATTAGCATGCTTGAAGTATGCTAAGTAATTAGAGCTCAAGTGTGCTAAATTGTTGTCGTCAACAACATTCACAACTTTTCCTATCTTGTCCACATAATAAGAACAAGTACAACGTCGACAGTTTCATAGCCCATCTCGTAGAATGCTACAAAGAATTTATTTATGATGTGGAAGAGAGAGAGGGAGGTGAGAGAAAGAGGTGATTGCTTGGCTACATAATAAGAGCAAGTACAATGTCGACAGTTTCATAGCTCATCTCGTGGAATGATACGAAGAATATATTTATGATGTGGAAGAGAGAGAGGGAGGTGAGAGAAAGAGAAGTAACCACCTCATACGCTAGAAAACCAGAACATGAGGGGATAAACCAGAAAAAAAAATTACAATTGAATGTCAATGTTGGATTTGTCCAAGAGTGCATTTTGTCATTTGCCAAACCTATGCTATATCGCTCGAATACGTATTACCGGAGAGCTAATGACCGTATCGACTCGGTTGAGCAACCTTAATAGCTACGATTTACACGTTTCTAAGTACGATGACCAAACTGAAACAGGCCAACAAATATAGTGGTCATTCATGTATTTTACTCTTTCTAA
>JAUNZO010004933.1:0-53921 GCA_031894775.1 Chloris gayana
CGTGTCGATTCGGTGGGCGAAAACTAGGCTACCATTTCCTCCCGCGCTTACAAGCGGCGACGAGCTATTGCCGACGTCGGAAAGAAGCAGCTGCGGCGGACAAGAGAGCGAGAGGGGAGCCAAACCTAGCGGCCGTATAGCGAGGGGCGAGCGAGCCGGAGGAGGCGAGGGACGGCTCCGGATCGAACCGGATCGTCCGACTTTATTAGGCGGAGTTTGGGTGTGACGGGGTTAGGACCGTGTCCGTGTCTATCTCTATCTCGATTTTTACATGAGAATTGCTGTAGAGCTAACTCGTCCAACTCCGTTTTCGTAATAATATATAGTAATTAAGTGTTCTAAATTTTAAATGATGATATATAATTTCTATAATAGTTTGAGTTGGACATGAGTAGGACGATCAAGTTGGACCTATAATGGTACCATTTTCACATATTAAATTAAAGTAAAGATTAATTGCAAAAAATCACCTCACCTTGAGTTTGAAAATTCATATCCACCCACTATATTTTGTTGCAAATTCATATCCATCCAATATATTTTATTGAAAAACCACCCTAGTATATACATGTTTAATCGATTTTGTATGTTTTGAATATTATAAAATCGAAGCTTATATATCAGTTAACTTTTTTAAGTTTTTAAATTATTGTTTTTATTAAAAAACTGTTTTATTGATTTATAATCATTTTATTTTCATGAATAAATTCTTCTACATCTCAAACTCTATGAACAGTATCTAACCTCTAATTCACTTCTTTTTTCTTCATGTTATGTAAAAGTATCAAAGATTTATAATAGCCTCAAAAGTTGTAAAATTCAAACTTTATGTAATGAATTTGGTTGAGATTCAAAATTTGGAAATGTTTAAATAGTTTTCTCTGTTTTATTGCGTCGTGGGCCGAATTCCATCGAAGCCACCTTCTCTTCGTTTCCTTCTCGACCCAACCACCCAGCAAACCAGTCCACCTTGGTCCAAACCTGCGTCAACAGTGCGTCTTCTACCTGTCGCCTCCCGTTCAGCGCACACGCCAAGTGACACACAGCGCCCATCCAACTGATCGCTCAAGCTTCCACCAACTGTTGTAGCCCCTACAGGAACCCTGAGCATTGCCACCTCCGCCCATTTTCGGAGCCGGAGGATGCGCTACCCGAAAATACATCACATCCCCCGTTACCCATTCGTGCACAGTAACAACCCGCCATCGAATCCCTGCGAGCGGTGGAATCCAGCGAGGGACTCCCCGACCTCCACGCGAGCGTCGCAGGCGGCCGCGCCCTTTCGCGAGCGCCGCCCCGGCCGCCGTGAATCTCGCCCGCACTCTGCCATATCGGGTCGTCGCACTCTGCCGCGAATCCCGCCTCGACCGCTACACCCCGCCGCGAAATTTGATTGCATCAGGCCGCCGCACCCCGCCGCGCCGCTGCGAATCCCGCCCGGCCACTACGCCATCGCGAGCGGCCGCACCTCGCCGCGCTGCTGCCCCACGAGCAGCGCCCCTGCCCGAGCTCCGACTGCCTCTCGTGCTCCCCTCACCATATTTTCGATCACCTGTTGGAGGTAAGCATTTTTTGGTTGCCATCCTTCAGCCACTTGGGCACCCATTGATGCCTTTGGGTCTCTGAATTTGGGTTTGATTGTTGGAGATAGCCTTATTGACCCATTAGCACTCAAATTTGCATCACATCGAGTATATTGTTCCAATTAACACTATTAGATGCATGCGTTTGTTGGTTACCAGCTACAAGCGGTGCAACTCCCATCATCCTCATGTCTGGACACCTTTGTGTAGAGGTTGTGGAGGCACGCAAATTGCAATCGACACGAATCGCGCACGGCAGCGTGGGGCGGGTAGCTGACACCGTCTCCGGGCACTCGAGTCTTCCTCCCTCCCCCATGCGCTGCTACCACGTCAGCACTCCCCACGGAGAACCACAGACCACGGAGTCGATGTTCGTCAACAGGCTACTGAGTGAGGCCCATGCACCACTGCAATTGAGGCCACATGATCCTGGGAAGACCAAACTGTAGACGTGGTTGTTCAGACGGCGGCCACATCATGAAAAACAGACGTGTCATGCTTGGGTTGTTCCACATCGTCCAAAATGCCGTGGGTGGCGCAAATCCTTGTTGTATCAGCTTTAGACTATTATACCTTCGAAGGAACGAGCGTCGACGTTACCTTCACTTCAAGCGCCCACTAGTGATGTGTTGCTCCGTGGTGATGGGTGCTTGGGACCGGCAAGTGGCGACGGGGAATCGCTGCCGAGAAGAGCACTGGGGAAAGGACGTGCGACAGACTGGCGGAACGGACGAAGCAAGGAGTTTGGCGGCGCCCAAAAGATTGGGGAGCATCATATTGTCCCTGTTTTTAACTAGAAACGAGAACGAGGTGGGTTTAGGGAGGAGATGAAAATGAGGAGGTATTATGGGAAGCTGTTAGAGATGATTTTTTTATTAAATCCCAATAATAAAATTTAGAGAGAGCTTTTGGAGAAGCTCTAAAGGGTAAATGGTTAAAGTGGACTAAAGTTTAGTCCAAAGGAAACGAATATGTGGGCTAAAGATTAGGCTAGGCTAAAATTTAGCCCCACGAAAGCTGCTAAAGTTTAGGGGTTAAAGTTTAGCTTTTATGGGAAATGAACACCCCTTGGTAGTTCACTTACTATGACCCATTGATCGTATCATTGTATTACCTTGTTGGGCACGGAAAATGGTTGTAAATAGTTACGGCTTGCATTAGAAGCTGGTGGCCGGCGAGTTAGAAGAAGACACGTATCAAAATTACATGCAGAATTGGTGAGGAGATAAAGATAGAGACAATCATGTTTAATTTAGATTGATGTTAGGTTAGTTTAGTTAAGATTGTGTTTAGGAGTTATATAAATGTAACGAGAATGCTCGTAGGCGGACAAGATCATTCGTTATCAGAAATTCCTTTTAGTCTTCGCATCTATTATTTTTCACCGTTGCTTTGGTACTTTGCTGCAGAAAGTGCTCGTCCATCCTCACGTAGGCAGGATAACATTGCTTGATTGTCGAGTAAACAAGCTGCTCACCGGTGCATAAACCCGATACAAGATTGTTGTGTTGTTCGGCAATTTTGCTGGGCAACATACCTTTCGTTTTAATTGTCAATTTTTGTTAGTTCAAATCTCTATATCTAAAACGTGTGGATTTTCTTGCAAATAAGCCAGGCCACGTCACCTGTAGGAATAATAATAGTTTTAGCAGGTGAAGTTGAGACCATTTTGAGCTTACCACTTGAACTTAACATGAAAATTAAACCTATGTAGACATCCAATCAAGAAGGTAACTAAACAAGTGCGCCAACGGCGTGCGTAATTTCTAGTTTGTTCTAACGGGTGTGAGCAATAAAAAAATCAGAGTCGCCAGTTTTGAACCAAGTTACATTTTGGTACCAAATCAATTTAAGTAGCACTACTCTTGAGCTTGTAAGGTTAGCTCTCCACTAGATATGGCAAAATCATATTACTTTCACAAAGGAGTTAGTTAGTTCTGTTCCAACATAGTACATTCACATGACCGTTTTGAACTCATCACTAGACTTAATCTCCTCACGTAGCACATTCAACTCGAAGGATAGACAGCGACAACACGCTATACACTAATGCACACAACACTAGTATTCCCTCGGTCCAAAATAAGTGTCATTGTGGGATCCATGCCAATCAAACTTTTTAACTTTGACTACATTTGTTGAAAATACGAGAAACATTTATATCTCTAAATAAGTTTATTATAAAAAGGGAGGGGCAATACAAACGACCCGAGTCTCAACCATAAATTTGGGAGCTCGTCGGGTGACGCCTAACCGTCTAGGGGATGAATTCCCAAGAGTAACAAACACAACAAGCGTCGATGTCGAGGATGAACCAAGTGCTTGAGGAATGGAGATGAAGCTCTTTCAATCTTTCTCAATCTCCTCACAAATCCACCAAGGATTGGAGTGGGGAATCAAAGGGAGTGAGAAGGAGTGCTTGGGTGCGTTTGGGAGTGTATTTCGAAGTGGGGGAGTTGCCTAACCGGCCAAAGGAGGAAGGGACCTCCTTTTATAGCCGGGACAACAAAAAGAGTCGTTGGCTCGATCTAGGTCGGACTTTGTCCGACGGGGTCCGGACATTGTTCGGTAGAAAAGGCGATGGCCCCGGAGTCCGATGAAAAAATCCGATGGACACCGGATTTTGTCCGATAGAAGAAACACTTGATATTGTCCAGTGGGCTCGGACATTGTCCGGAAGAGGGACTTGCGAGCTCTGGTGTCCGAAAGAAAAATCCGGTGGGTATAGGACTTTGTCCGGCATGCTACTATCGGATATTGTCCGACGTATATCGGACATTGTCCGATGATACTTCTAGAATTGGGATTTTTCATGGAATAGTCCGAAGGTTCTGGATTTTCCTGTACTTGGACATTGTCCGATGAGTACCGGACATTGTCCGATAGATCGAGTACTTAGTGGATTTTTTGGATTTGCAGGGTTACGTGATCCGATGGAAAAATCCGATGTGCTTAGGACATTATCCGAAGGCTCTGAATATGAGTTGGTGTTTTTGGATTTTGAGATGGAATTTGCACTTGGTTTCTCCGACACTTATTCTTGTGTGTCCCTCTTGATAGTACGGTGTTCCTATACTCAAGATCAAAAGAAAAAACTATTTGGTCTTCATCTTGAGCATTTCCTTTTCTTTTTCCAAGATATTCAATTTTGTTGGCTTTTCACATGACCTTTCTTTTAAACCTTACTCTCAAATTCGTCAATTGACATTCACTGCGTACTTGCTCATTGGAAATATTAGTCCATTTTAATTGTATTGACGTCAATCACTCAAAACCATAATTAGGGGCCTAGATGCACTTTCGGACACCACCCAAGCTTGGTGAGTCCTGCTTTGATTAAAGCACATCTCCCACTGGGAAATACAATACCCGAAGATGCAACTAGGTCCCCCGGTGGGTATTGATGATAAATGACAAAGAATTAGAATGTCTAATGTTTTATTAAGTTAATGTGCAGGATATCAAAGCTTACTAACCCATAAAGAGAGATTGATATCCCATCATACAAAAGTTAAAAGATGGACTCAAAGTGAAACTTCAATTAGATTTATAGATCTTTGAGTCTAGGAATGTCAAACTATAAAAAGGTGTGAATTAGTCTTTCATGCAGGGAATATATGCTCAAGATACAAAATCCAAGCTTGGATGAGATCTACACCACTAAGAAAGTCAATAGACAAAAAGTCCAAAGAGCCTAAATACCCAACTCACAACCAAGACGGAAGTTACGTCATCAGGTCGGAACTTCCGTATTTTCCAGAGAGTTTTTCTCGTAACTTTCGAGTTGGACGGAAGTTCGACACGGGAACTTTCACTCAGCTGCTCTCGAAACCGTCAGGACGGAAGTTCCGTCTTTTCGCGGAAGTTCCATCATTTCCAGAGAGTTTTAACGGAAGTTTCGTTATTTGCTCGTCCAAACACTACCAACGGCTCTTTTTGTACCCGAGTCCTATAAATAGACCTCTCCATCACGGTGGAAGAGGTGCTTGGTGCTTTTAAACACTCACATCTCCCTCAAGCTCTTGCTCTCATCTCTCCCTTACTCCTCTTGACATTCAAGTCCATTCGTGAGAGGCCCATCCCAAATCCAAGCTTGAGAAGCATTACTCCAACCTTGAGCACATCTTCCGCTAGCAAGCAAACCGTACTTCACTTGTTACTCTTGGAGTTTTTTTCTCCTAGATTGGCTAGGTGTCACCCTACAGCTCCTAGAAGGTGAAGATAACTTTCTATTCAAAGGGATTTGGAGATACCGTTGTGCCTTTCAATATCTTAGTTTCCACCCTAATCCCGGAACAAGAGTTTCGTGATTTGACGGAACTTCCGTCCTGGTTGTCCTAACTAGGTTTTAAGTGTTGTGATTTTCAGAAATTGTTTTAGCTTGCCTATTCACCTCCCCCTCTAGACAACTTTCAATTGATATCGGAGCTGGTCTTCTCACGAAGAGTCTAACAACTTGAGAAGAAAAGATGTCGGGGAATTCACGGATTTGGATAGTGACCCTAGCAAGAAGAACACAACCGACATGAGCAATCTAGAATCAGTCCATGGGCTGCAGGTGTGAAAGTGCATCTAGGCCCCTAATTATGGTTTTGAGTGATTGACGTCAATACAATTAAAATGGACTAATGTTTCCAATGAGCAAGTGTGCGGTAAATGTCAATTGATGAATATGAGAGCAAGGTTTAAAAGAAAGTTCATGTGAAAGCCAACAAAATTGAATATCTTGGAAAAAGGAAAGCAAATGCTCAAAATGAAGACCAATTCGAAACCTACCGGATTTTTCTTTCGGCCCACGAGCTCGCACACCCCTTTCGGACATTGTCCGGACCCCGTGGACAATGTCCAGTACCTCTCAAATCGGATAAAATCTGATATGCCTCGGATTATTCTACCGGACACCATGGACGCTGCCACTCCAACCGGACAATATCCGGACCCCATCGGACTTTGTCCGACGTAGATCGAGCTAACAACTCTTTTTGTTGTCCCGGCTATAAGAGGAGGTCCCTTCCTCCTTTAGCCGGTTGGCAACTCCCCACTTCAAAATACACTCTCAAACTCACCTAAGCACTCCTCCTCACTCCCTTTGATTCCCCACTCCAATCCTTGGTGGATTTGTGAGGAGATTGAGAAGGATTGAAAGAGCTTCATCTCCATTCCTCAAACACTTGGTTCATCCTTTTCATCGACGCTTGTTGTGTTTGTTACTCTAGGGGATTCATCCCCTAGACGGTTAGGCGTCACCCGACGAGCTCCCAAGCTTGTGGTTGAGACTCGGGTCGTTTGTATTGCCTCTCCCTTCATGGAGATTGATTAGTGGATTTCAAACCGATATTTTGTGACGGTTTGGAGAGGTTTAGGATTGAGAGCATCCCGGTCCTTGGTGGACTCCTCAACGGAGACGTAAGCTCCTAGGTGGAGCTGAACTTCGGTGAAAAATCGCGTGTCCTCTTTGTCCCCCTTTCGTTTTTTGCAAATTTGGGTGCTCTAGCTCTAGTTGTTCTTGCTTAAATTCCTAGATTAACTTGTGTAGGAGGCTTGCTTCTTGTCCCCTTGTTGCCTTAGCTTTCTAGTGTTTTCAGCTGCTTGCTCCTTGTTTATCTCCCGTGGATTTATCCATTTCGACGGCCGATCTGTTTTTCGCACGAGGCCATCGGACATTATCCTATAGTTGTCGGATTTTATTGCTTCGGATAATATCCTACACCTATCGGATATTGTTATCGGACATTTTCACACTCGTGCTACTAATTCGTCGAATTAAGTGTTTTTTCAGGATTATTGTCTATTCACCCCCGCCCCCTTCTAGGCAACTTTCAAGGTGGTACGAGTGGATCGAAGCTGGACACGAAGTACAAGTTCAACTACAATGACATTGCCAATGCCAATGGTAGTGGTAGTGGAATATTACCATGGTTTGATGGGAAAGACTTTAGTTGGTACAAGCATAGGATAAAGATGTACTTGATGTCTATTGGTCCGCCCATTTAGAAAATTGTGGAGAAAGGCTTTGTGCTAGTGGACAAAGAGAATCCCACCGTCATGGACAACATACTCCTACACCAAAATGCATAAGCCGTGTCGCCTATGCTTTCTTCCTTGAGCCCTAAGGAGTACTCTAGAGTGTCGCGGCTCGAGAATGCCAAAGCTATTTGGGACAAGCTAATTGCGGCTCATGAAGAAGTGGATGTGGTAAAGAAGTTAAAAATGCAAGTGTTGAAGAATCAATTCAACTTCTTTATCATGAACAAAAGTGAAGAACCTCAACAAACACATGTTAGGCTCTTAGACGTTGTCAATGAGAGAAGGTCATTTGGAGATGATGTGATCGACGTAGAAGTGAATCTTGAGCTCCTCATATCGCTAAGAGTGTGGAACTCCACCCTTTGGACCATCATAGAAGAAAAGGAAGGCTTTGAGAGATTCTCCATGGATGAGGTGATTGGAAGTATTCTTGCTCACAAGAATCGTGATGATTAAGGGAAGAGAGTGAGTTTGCACATTGGTGATGAGAGCACAAGCAAAAATGATGTGACACTCAAGTCCAAGAAGAAGGAGGTCGTGGAGGTTGATCAAATTGAGATTGAGGAAGACAATGAAGAGCCTGCTCTATTTGTGAAGAAGTTTGACAAGTTCATGATCAACAATGGCTTCACCAAAAAAAACTTTGACACGGCCAAAGCTAGAAGGTCATCAAGGAAATGTTACCATTGTCATGATCCATGGCATGTCATAGCGGAATGTCCTCAACTCAAGTAGGAAAGAAGAGAATAAGGAGAAGTTCATCAAGAAGAAGTACTTCAAGAAGCCGTACAAAGGTTAGTGGCATTGCCAACCTCGCCTACGAGTCTCACACCGACCAAGTCTTCACTCTTAAACAACCTCACCGATGATGAGGATGACGCCCCCAAGTGCTTCATGGCCAAAGAAAGCAAGGTACAATCTAAACCTCTTACCAATTCCTCTAACAATGATGACGAGGAGGAGCTAGTTCCCTCCTTGCAAGATATGGTGAAAATGTTAGGAATAGTGCAAGAAAAGGTTGATGAGAGTGAGGAAATGGTGGATAGACAAGAAAACATGCTTATCAAGAAGCTTGATGAGATCAAGGAGCTCAAAGCTCTCCTTGAACAAGAAAGAGAGAAAAATAACGAGTTGACTTCATGCCTTACAAAGGTAAATAAGTCAAATGCTAAACTTGTAGACATCACCTCTCGGTCCAAGCAAAACGTGACTCCTTTGAAAAAGGACACAAGTTGTTGGAAGGAGAGATTGAAGCTCTTAAAATTAGCACATTGACTTGGAAAAATAAGGCCGAGTCAACACAAGCCTCATCAAGCAAAGGATGTGGAAGATGCCTTAATGTTGACATTGACAACATTGCTACCGATAAGGTGACAATAAAGGAACTCACTAACAAGATCAATGATCTTGAAAGAACGACTCAAGTTGAGCTAGTTAAGAAAATTGTTAGTGAGGAAAGAAAGTTCAACGGCAACAAGGGCATTGGGTTCAAAGAGCAATCCAAGAAGAAGCACAAAAACAAGAGCAACAAGATGAACACAAAGAAGCAAGTTGCTCAAGACAAAAACATCAAGAAGGCAAAATCAACTCATGAGTTGGTCCCTTTAGCCGCCTACCCCTATCGTCGCTCCACTTTCCGCCAAACCCCTCTCACTCGGAGCTATCTGTCGCCGCCGCCTTTGCTCCCGGATCCAAGCGGGATGCTACAAGATTCACATCTCTTGGTGCCGGATCTAGCAGCTACGAGGCCCGGACCCGACCCCACCATCACCCTCATCCCCCACCCGGCGATCGGACACCACCTCTTCCCCACTCCTCCACGATTACTCGCCACCCGTTCTGTCCTCCACTACCACCCTCGCCTTCCATCCGAAAGTATGTTTCATCCCCCCGCCTCCCCTTTGGTTGGTCCGGTTACCCATGATGAAGAAGAGGACGGCCCACATATGTCGGTTGGGTGCCTAGATCCGCACATCTACAAATTGCTCTTTAGACGTGCGGACCAACAATCATCTCTCGCTCATCGGAATTACTTCCAACAAATATCCATGTGTTGAACGCAAGGCAATGAGTATAGAATGGATAATCTCTACTCGGATGGTACCCTCTCTCCCTCAACATTTCCACCGTTCGGGGTGAGCTCCGTCCGAGCTCTTTAGATTCAACGATGGAGCGTTCTCTACAACCTTTTCAAGTCGGCTTGAGCCCGGTGAAGCTTCCAAACATCACAACCTTAAGTGCCAAGTTCGTGGAGGCGATCGGAGAGATCATCGACAGGTCAAGCGTAGAGCATTTCCGAAGCCATTTAGAGATGTCATCGTCGCGGTTTTACGCCCTCTGCTCCTGGTGTTACCGTGCGTCCCCGGCGAAAGTATCCACACCTTCGTAGCTCAGGAGGTTTATGAATGTAATCAAAGGAGACACTCCATTCATGTACTCTGGTTTCTATGATCAACATATTTGAGTACACCTTAAAAAAAACTCATGAGCTGAAGAAGAAGAAGAGCTGATACGAAGCCCAGGAAAGGGAAAAGGCGAGGCATGGTGATTCAGACTCGGTACCATAGCACCGGTCTCGCGATGTCCCGTCTTCTCCCGCCATCAGGAACCTTCCAGACTCGGAATCGGTAAACCGGATGTTTTTTTTTATAACAAAATCTCAAAGTAAACCGGATGTTACTAGAACCCGCGGCGTCTCTGTCCTGTCTTATACTCGCCCCTCTCCTGACCGCTTCGTCCGAGGGCCAGAAAACAAGCACGCCAACCGATCCCAAATCGACGACTTCGATCGTTCCACTTCCCGATCACACGCCAATCAGCACCCGCCGCTGCAATGGCCGACGAGGCGAAGGCGAAGGGGAACGCGGCGTTCTCCGCCGGCCGCTTCGACGAGGCCGTCCAGCACTTCTCGGACGCCATCGCGCTCGCGCCCGACAACCATGTCCTCTACTCCAATCGCTCGGCGGCGTACGCGTCGCTCAGCCGGTTCGCGGAGGCGCTCACCGACGCCGAGAGAACCGTCGCGCTGAAGCCCGACTGGGCCAAGGGCTACTCCCGCCTCGGCGCGGCGCATCTCGGCCTTGGCAACCACGCGAAAGCCGTCGAGGCGTACGAGAAGGGGCTCACCATCGAGCCCGCCAATGAGGCCCTCAAGTCCGGCCTCGCGCAGGCCCGCCAGGCGTCGCCGCGCCGTCCGGCCGCCGGCGCCGACGCCTTTGGCAAGATATTCCAGGGCCCCGAGCTGTGGAGCAGGATCGCTTCCGACCCCACCACGCGCGGCTACCTCACCCAGCCGGACTTTATGCAGATGCTGCGCGAAGTGCAGATGAATCCCAGCAGCCTCAGCAAGCACCTCTCCGATCCCCGCATGGTGCAGGTGCTCAGCCTTATGCTGAATGTCAACGGCTCGAACCAGAACAATGGAGCGCCTGAGCCGGCGGCGCAGTCAACCCCGCCTCCACCAAAGCAGCAGCCAGAGGCGAAGGCGAGGGAGCCCGAACCCGAGCCTGAGCCGATGGAGATACCAGAGGAGGAGAAGGAGCGAAAGGAGAGGAAGGAGGCCGCACAGAAGGAGAAGGAAGCGGGGAACGCCGCTTACAAGAAGAAGGATTTTGAAACGGCAATCCAACACTACACAAAGGCCATGGAGCTCGACGACGAGGACATCTCCTACATCACCAATCGCGCTGCTGTTTACCTTGAGATGGGAAAGGTGAGCTCTCTTGTCCTTCGGTAAATATTGAGGTATTTACTTAGAATATTGTGTTTAGCTGCATAAATATTCGGATTAGTAAATGCATTTGTGAAATTCTTATTGTGATTAGCTACCGACAGCTGAACCATATATAAAACAACAGGGATATTATTATCAGAGAGTTCACTTGCCTGTTTGGAATGATTGCCGCGGGATAAGCTGAGTTGTATTTGCATTTGTCGACTTGAGATAGTTTGTTTAAGAAAGTTTTGGGATGAGAGTAGATCATGATGCATCATGTAAAGGGGAACAGCGACAGGAAACATACATTAGTGTTCCCGAGTCTGGGGAGGGGCGACTACAAGTTCCATGGGTAGGCAGTAATGATGTTATTGTTTGGTGGTTGTTATTTAGATGTAATTTTACTTTCAGGGGATGAATTGAAACGTTCCTACTCAAGGCAAACAAACATAGGGAACAAAATTATAATATAGGTAGCTCCACTTGGAACAGACAGTAAATCAGTGAATTAGGTGCTTATACTACACCAAATTATAGGCTGACATTGATTTTGCTTGGTTTGGTGACATTATGAAATGTGCCCAGAGAAAAGTGTGTGTAGGTACGGGATGGTTACTAGTACTGAGATCAATGATGATTCTGTGGCTATAATTTTTCAAGCCTTCGAGTTTCTTTGTCATAAATTCTTCTCTCTTTTTTGTGCGACTTTTACTAACCTTTTTTTTTTGAAAGGAAACTGTGGGGGAGATCCCCACAATATTTTATTAAGCCGAAAAAACCTAATATTTCTTGTCTTTTGGTTTCTAGTATGATGAGTGCATTAAGGATTGTGACAAGGCTGTTGAGAGGGGAAGGGAACTACATACTGATTTCAAGATGATTGCAAGGGCATTGACCAGAAAAGGAACTGCTCTTGCAAAACTTGCCAAGTCATCGAAAGATTATGATGTTGCCATTGAGACTTACCAGAAGGCACTAACGGAGCACCGAAACCCAGATACCCTGAAGAAACTGAATGATGCTGAAAGAGCAAAGAAGGAGCTCGAGCAACAAGAGTACTACGACCCAAACATTGCTGATGAGGAGCGGGAGAAAGGTATTTAGCAGGCATTCTGTTATATTGTCACTTGATCATTGTTTGCCATCATCTGTATGTTGCAGATAGTGTAGCATGTTTAAGCTGCAGATAGTGCGGATGATGAACCACATATTTTTTGTTGCTCCTGTGCAGGCAACGAATGCTTTAAGCAGCAGAAGTATCCAGAAGCAGTGAAGCATTACACTGAAGCTCTCAGGAGAAACCCAAAGGATCCAAGGGTAATTTTAATAACATTCTTTCTCTCAATTTTAATAACTATCCAGATATTTGCTGGAAAATAAATCATCTGAAAATCTGTATCGGTCTATAACTCCACATACACTGCTTTCTGGATAGTGCCAGTATCAGAAATTTATGCCTTAGAAATAGGTCCTGTGCTTGATGCATTTGGGCATTTCCTAAGCATTTTATCTATACGTATTTTATCCCAGGTGTACAGCAACAGGGCTGCCTGTTACACCAAGCTTGGGGCCATGCCTGAGGGTCTCAAAGATTCTGAGAAGTGCATTGAGCTAGATCCTACATTTTCCAAGGGATATACGAGGAAAGGTGCCATACAATTTTTCATGAAAGAATATGACAAAGCACTTGAGACTTATCAAGCTGGCCTTAAGCACGATCCCAAAAACCCAGAGTTGCTTGATGGTGTCAGGAGGTAATGGTGCTAACGAAGGACATTAAACTATGTTGGTTTACACGCAAATTGATCTCTAATTTTCTATCGTCGTACTTTTTGTCAGGTGCGTTGAACAGATCAACAAGGCAAGCAGAGGTGAACTTAGCCAGGAGGAACTGAAAGAGAGACAGGTATATATTTTTCTAAGCCTGGAAATCACATCAGTTTTGTTATTTTTGTCTTCGATACACTTTTGCTTTTAGAATGCAAAATTTAAATGACCACCCTTCTTTGCAGGCGAGAGCTATGCAGGATCCTGAAATCCAGAACATTCTCACCGATCCCATCATGCAACAGGTAACGTCAGACACGTTTGTAACTATGTGACGATCATTCTAGTTTGTGCTTGTTTGGTGGCGATTTGATAATGCTGAACGTGCTCTGCAGGTGTTGACCGATCTCCAGGAGAACCCAAAGGCAGCCCAGGCGCACCTGAAGAATCCCGGTGTGATGGCAAAGATCCAGAAGCTCGTAAGCGCGGGGATAGTCCAGATGAAATAGATGGGTCTGGAAGGGGGCAGATTGCTGTAGGTCGATGTGAAGTTAATCAAACTGCTGTGTAACTCGTATCAGAATATGGGCTGGATTTATGTGATGCACAGTTTGCCGTGGCGGTTAAAAACAGTTCTGCTTAACTTGCATAGTTTTAACTCTGATTTCCCATGCTAGTTTGTTCCAACTAGTGTCGCTTACTCTCTAATGCATCCGTTCTTAATCACACCGAATGACATAATGGTTGTAGTTAAATATGCAATAATCACCGTATTATGTCGTAGTATAATTTCCCTAAAAGGACTCCGCCAGTGTTGACTGGAAGACTTTCCTGAGTCGTCTCAACACTGCCGGTCCCAAGCCCGGATAAAGGAGGAGGGGTTGTGTTAGGCTTGGCGAGCCAACAACTATTTAGCCACTCAAATGGATATGAAACCCACAAGAAATTCGTTGGGGCGTTCCCTGCTGAGCGACGCGCCACATCGGAACCCGGGTGTGGTGTTAAATGAGCAAGGGCCGGGTCGCCGCAACCTTAGTGGCGCGCCACATCGGAACCCGGGTGTGGTGTTAAATGAGCAAGGGCCGGATCGCCGCAACCTTAGTGGCGCGCTACATCTACGCCGGGTGTAGTGAAAAATAAGCAAGGGTCTTTGCACCTCCCTCGACGGGTGCAAAGGGTAAGGAAGTTAGCCGAGCCAACTAGGATTCGCCTAGGTAGTTGGAATGTAGGATCCCTAACGGGTAAGTTACGAGAGCTAGTCGATGTAGCAATTAGAAGGCGGGTAAATATCCTATGCGTCCAAGAGACTAAATGGAAGGGTCAAAAAGCGAAGGAAGTGGAGGATACTGGCTTCAAGCTTTGGTACACGGGGACAACATCCGGTAGGAATGGTGTAGGCATTTTGATCGATCGGAGCCTTAAGGATGGAGTTGTAGATGTGAGGAGGCAAGGCGATCGGATTATCCTTGTTCGGTTAGTTGTTGGAGATTCGGCTCTAAATGTGATCGGTGCCTATGCCCCCGGGTAGGTCTTAGTGAGAGCATCAAGAGGCGGTTACGGGAAGATACTGGATAGTATGGTTAGTACCATACCTATTAGTGAGAAACTCTTCATAGGAGGAGACCTTAACGGCCACGTGGGCGCGACAAATGTAGGGTTTGAGCGGGTACACGGGGGCTTTGGATATGGTACTAGGAATCAAGAAGGGGAAGAGATCCTAAGCTTCGCGTTGGCCTACGACTTGTTGATAGCGAATACCCTATTTAGGAAGAGGGAATCCCATCTAGTTACCTTTAGTAGTGGACGACACTCGAGCCGGATCGACTTTGTCCTAGCTAGGAGGGAGGACGGACGTGCTTGCCTAGATTGTAAGGTGGTACCGGGGGAGTGTGTTGTTCCTCAACACAAGCTTGTGGTGGCGGACTTCCGCTTTCAAATACGTGCCCATCGGGGCAAACGTGCCAAAACCACGAGGACAAAGTGGTGGAAGCTAAGAGGAGAAGCGTCACAAACTTTTAAGGAGAGGATGCTAGATGAGGGACCTTGGGAGGAGGGAGAAGACGTCGACGACATGTGGTTAAAGATGGCAACATGTGTTCGGAAGGTAGCTTCGAAGTGTTTGGAGTGAGTAGGGGAGGCAAACAGGAAGCGAAAGACACCTGGTGGTGGAATGATGAGGTGCAAAAGGCTATCAAGGAGAAGAAGGATTGCTTCAAGCGTCTACACGTTGACAGGAGTGCAGCCAACATTGAGAGTTATAGAATAGCGAAGAGGGCAGCAAGGCGAGCGGTGAGTAGAGCTAAGGGCCGGGCATATGATGACCTTTATCAACGGCTAAGCACGAAGGAAGGGGAGAAGGATATTTACAAGATGGCTAGAAACCGTGAGAGGAAGACAAGGGACATAAACCAAATCAAATGTATCAAGGATGGTGCGGATCGACTTCGGTGAAGGATGAGGAGATCAAGTATAGATGGCGAGAGTATTTCGATAAGTTATTTAATGAGGAAAATGGGGGCCCTACCCTTGAGTTGGACGCTTCATTTGATGATACCAACAGGTGCTTCGTGAGGAGAATTCGTGAGATAGAGATCGGGGAGGCCTTGAAGAGGATGAAGGGAGGTAAAGCGATGGGTCCTGATGGTATCCCCATTGAGGTGTGGAGATGTCTCGGTGCTAGAGCGGTAGTATGGTTAACTAAGCTTTTCAACCTCATTTTTCGATCTAACAAGATGCCCGAAGAATGGAGGAGAAGTATATTAGTACCGATCTTCAAGAACAAAGGAGATGTTCAAAGTTGCACTAATTATCGTGGGATTAAGTCGATGAGCCATACGATGAAGCTGCGGGAGAGGGTTATCGAGCATCGCCTAAGAGGAGTAACAAGAGTGACCCAAAACCAATTTGGGTTCATGCACGGGAGGTCGACCATGGAAGCGATTTTTCTAATGCGACAATTGATGGAGAGATATAGGGAGCGAGAAGAAGGACTTGCACATGGTCTTTATTGATCTCGAGAAGGCGTATGACAAAGTTCCGAGAAATGTCATGTGGTGGGCTTTGGAGAAGCACAAAGTTCCAACCAAGTACATTACCCTTATACGGGATATGTATAAGGATGCGATGACTTGTGTTCGGACTTGTGATGGGGACACCACCGACTTTCCAATTAAAATAGGACTACATCGGGGGTCAGACCGAGCCCTTACCTATTTGCTTTGGTGATGGATGAGGTTACAAGGGATATTCAAGGCGATATCCCTTGGTGTATGCTCTTTGCCGATGATGTGGTCCTAGTTGATGAGAGTAGGGCGGGGGTTGATAGGAAGTTAGAACCGTGGAGGTACACGTTAGAGTCAAAGGGTTTCGGACTTAGCAGGAACAAGACCGAGTACATGAGGTGCGATTTCAGCTTGACTACACATGAGGACGGAGATGTTAGCCTCGATGGCCGGGTGGTGACCAAGAAGGATACTTTTCGATACTTAGGATCGATGCTACGGAAGGATGGCGAGATTGACGAAGATGTTAGGCATAGAATTTCAGCCGGTTGGTTGAAATGGCGTCAAGCATCCGGCGTACTTTGTGATCGGAGGGTGCCACAAAAGCTAAAAGGTAAGTTTTATAGGACCGCGATTCGCCCGGCAATATTATATGGTGCTGAATGTTGGCCTACAAAAAGACGACATGTCCAACAATTAAGTGTAGCGGAGATGCGTATGCTACGGTGGATGTGTGGACACACAAGAAGGGATCGGGTACGGAATGAAGATATTCGGGATAAGGTAGGAGTGGCTCCAATTGAGGAGAAATTGGTTCAACATCGATTGAGATGGTTTGGACATGTCCAACGTAGGCCTCCGGAGGCACCGGTGCGTAGTGGGGCTCTAAGGCGGGCCGATAATATAAAGAGAGGTAGAGGTCGACCTAACTTGACTTGGGAAGAATCGGTCAAGAGAGACCTTAAGGAGTGGAATATCTCCAAAGAATTAGCTATGGATAGGAGCGCTTGGAGGCAAGCAATCGACGTGCCGGAACCGTGACCTTTATGTTGCTCTAACTTTGTGTCTTATGGGTTTCATCTCTAGCCTACCCCAACTTGCTTGGGATTAAAGGCTTTGTTGTTGTTGTTGTTGTTGTTGTTGACATCATGATCATATGCAATAATCAATGCAGTCTTATTGGAGCCCTCACAAGAAGCATTACTAATATAATTCGTGCTATGCATGGTTGGAACAAAGCCACGAGAACCCGGCCGGCTTGGTGGTCGACATTCCGCTGCATTCATGTTATAACTTCAGCTAAAAAACAATCCTGAGGGAGTTGTTATGGTTTCGGAAACTGGAGCTTCCAGTTCGTAGTCCTACTAGTTGCTTTGCTTCGGGCACCGAGCTTGAGCTTTGTGGTGCCTCCATCGGGCATCTCCTATTTAGAGGCATCCTGTGCAAGTCAGAGATTTCACAATCTCTCCGTCGCACAGAAGTAAATCTATGAGCAACTGACCCCCGACTCCCGAGTACCACCACACGCTTCAGACATACGTGAGGCGGACCTCTTTCCCCCGCAAACCTGCAAACTCAGCCTCCATTCAGTCTTGTGCAAAGATCAAGACCATGCCGCAAGCATAAACCAGCATTTGTTAGTTAGTCAGCGACGGTAATAGTCAGGACAGATCTAGTATTAACACAGCAGCAAGAGAGGAAAATGCAGTGCAAAATGTGAGAATGCAACCAAACTTGTTATCACTGTTTTCTCATTCAGAAAACTTGACAAGGCCATTATCAGGTCCAAAATCAATGGCAAACAATGCACCCCGCGAGGTCCGACGCTACAACGCTACATACACCCTGATATCCTATCCGCCTGGTATAGATGTATCTACGGGAACTGAAAAAATTAAGCAGCAGCTTCCTCTGCCTTCGCCGCGGAGAGCTGGTTCTGGATGTGCTGCGGGACGACGTCAAACTTGGCGAGCTGCATCGTGTAGGACGCGCGCCCCTTGGTCATTCCCCGGAGGGTGCTGACGTACTGAAACATCTCGGCAAGTGGCACAAAAGCATCGACCACCTGTGTTGGACAGCATTGTCAAGATAAATTCATCAATTAGGTACTCAATTTGCACTCCAAAAAAGAGAAAAATAAAGAGAGGATGTAGTATTCCATACCTTCAGGCCACCTGGCTTGTCCCCGAAGCTGTTAACCTGTCCTCTTCTAGAGTTCAAATCACCGATAACATCACCCAAATGCTCTTCGGGTGTTATCACCTCAACTCTCATTATAGGTTCCAGGAGTCTCGGACCAGCTTTCCTAAGTCCTTCACGGAAGGCGCCTCTGGCTGCGATTTGGAAAGCTAGGACACTCGAATCAACATCATGGTATGAGCCATCAACCAACACTGCTCGCAAGTCCACAACAGGGTAACCAGCAAGGACACCATTGGGTAAGCTTTCTTCAATACCCTTCATCACTCCTGGCACATATTCCTTTGGCACTGACCCTCCCTTAATTTCACTCTTGAATTCATACCCACTTCCAGGCTCCAAAGGTTCAAAACGTACAATGATGTCTGCGAACTGACCAGATCCACCAGATTGCTTTTTGTGGACGTATTGCACTTCTGAAACTTTAGAAATACTTTCACGATAGTTGACTTGTGGAGCTCCAACATTTGCCTCCACCTGTTCAGATCATTGTCATACAAAAGAATTTCAACTAATGCCACGGAGTAGAAAACCTTAGTACATAACAACAAATGAAGACCAAATTGACAACATTTGTATATAGATACATAGAAATGACCAAAGAATGCGCTAGTCAGAATACTAACCTTAAATTCTCTCTTTAATCTGTCTACGATGATATCAAGGTGCAACTCTCCCATTCCTTCAATAACAGTCTGGTTGGTCTCCTCGTCTCTGGAGAAGTGGAATGATGGATCTTCTTGAGCAAGCTTGATTAACCCATTTGCCATTTTGTCAGCATCAGCTTTGGTCTTGGGTTCAATAGCAACCTTAATGACAGGATCAGGAAATTCCATGCGTTCTAGCACTACTGGCTTATCTGGGTCACACAGTGTTTCACCAGTAATTGTGTCTTTCAGTCCAGCAAGAGCTACAATGTCACCAGTCATAGCAACTGTTATATCTTCCTTACTGTTTGCGTGCATCTCTAGAAGCCTTCCAATTCTTTCCTTCTTATCTTTATTTGCATTGAGAACATATGAACCAGCATCCAGCTTCCCGGAGTATACGCGAACGAATGTTAGTGACCCCACAAATGGATCTGTCATGATTTTGAAAGCTAGCCCAGAGAATGGTTCATCATCACTTGGACTCCTTTCAAAGACCACTTCAGGGTCTTCTGGGTCTGTACCCTTCATTGGAGGAAGATCAAGTGGCGATGGCAAGTAATCGACAACAGCATCAAGCAATGGTTGGACACCCTTGTTTTTGAAGGCTGAACCACAGAGGACTGGGACAAAGCTTGCAGATATTGTTCCCTTTCTGATTAGCTTCTTGACAGTTTCCTCATCTGGCTCAGTTCCTTCGAGATATTTCTCCATAACATCATCATCCAACTCAATAATAGTTTCCAGCATCTGAACACGATAGTCTTGAGCCAACTCTTCAAGATTGGCAGGTATGTCTTGATATTCAAATTTTGCACCCAGCTCCTCCCCTGACCATACAATAGCTTTCATTCTGACGAGATCAACAACTCCTTGAAAGTTGTCTTCTGAACCAATAGGCAATTGAATCACCAAAGGTTTTGCACCCAAGTTAGCAACTATCATATCTCTAGTTCTGAAGAAGTTAGCACCAAGGCGATCCATTTTGTTTACAAAGCATATTCTTGGAACCCCATACTTATCTGCTTGGCGCCACACAGTTTCAGATTGTGGTTCCACCCCAGCAACACTGTCAAAGAGACATATAGCACCATCTAACACCCTGAGTGCACGTTCAACCTCAAGAGTAAAGTCGACGTGCCCAGGAGTGTCGATAATGTTAATTCTATGTTTGTTCCAGAAGGCAGTTGTTGCAGCAGATGTGATGGTAATTCCTCTCTCCTGCTCTTGTTCCATCCAGTCCATTGTAGCTGTCCCCTCATGAACCTCACCGATTTTGTAATTCCTTCCAGTGTAATAGAGTATACGTTCAGTAGTCGTTGTCTTTCCAGCATCAATATGGGCCATAATACCAATATTACGGTAATCCTTCAAAGGCACTTGGCGATCTGGATACAATCAAAAGCAAGTCAATACCTAAGTCATCAAAAGTTAAGAAACTTGTACAAGTATAATTTCTTTGTAGTAAACATGGTGAGGCTGACAATAAGAAAATGTAAAAAAGGCAATCCAACTGAATTGCAATTTTCAAATGTCAGTTTCATGGATGTAGATGTCATGAAAAGATTGCATTTTACATCCAACTACCCCCTCTGCACCTGCAGCAATTGGCATCAAGCAAGTACAGAGAGACACAATGTTACACTGAAAATAGAAATAGGTAGCACATTTTCACCTCCTGCTGATTTTTTGCAGAATTCTCTAGTTGACTCCCGTGCTGTGCTTCCAAGGTTGTTTTAATTTTATTCATGAGTAGAAAACTAAATTACTCCAACAACATCTACGGATATATATTCCATTCTCCGTAATTCTATCAATCTTCAAGAAACTATTTATTTGTCACAAAAAAAGAGCATAATAAGCACTACTGCAGGGATATGTGTAAGCAGAAGAACCGCAATGTTAACTACTAAGTACTAAATTGCAATCCACCGTGACTCGACAAAGATATTATCTTGGTCATTTCCACAAACACCATCAGTACGTGGAATGTTCCCACGTCGGCTCCTAGTCGGGGCAACAGAAACGACGGGCGCCCAAGAAAATATATATAAAAAATAAAGAACGCGACAGCCGAGAGTCGCTCACTCACCGTTGCCGGCCATGGCGACGACCGAGAGTCGCGGCCTGCGCAGGCGCGGGCGGATGCCCGCGGCCGGACTGATCACCGCCGCACGCCCAGCGGCGAAGCGCGAGAGGGAGGCGGAAGGGGCGAGGAACGGTCGCTGGCAGAGGAGGAGGCGCGAGGCGGAGGCGGCGGAGACGACGGCGGCCGGCCGGCGCGCTGAAGGCGCAGCGGCTCTCACGGGCGCCTCAGCGGCCATGGCGACGGTGGCGTCTCTTCTGTGTTTCTCTTCTTCGCTCTCGCCACGAGCTCGCTCTCACCAAGCCTCTGCCTGCGCCGCAAGGCTGACGCGAGTGGCGGTGGTGAGAGCTTTATGCGCGGGAGAAGAAGCTGCTCCCGCCTGCAGATAATGTGTGACCCGTGAGGCTGCGAGGAGGACGGCTCCCCGTCTCACGTTTTGGATTGGCGCTTTATTTTGGTTTTCTGACTTGCCTAATCAGCATTTCCTTTTGGCGAAATCATTTTATTCCCATAACACTGAGAAAAATCAAGGCCTTGATGTTTTCAGAATTTTAGTGGCAGTTGATTTTTCTTTGAAGTGTATGTAGGGGCAAATGACTGAGGATATATCGTTTGGAGAAAATCACGAAGGTTTATACTGTTTTATAAGCGTGGTGTCCGTAATTTACTATGCGGACAGTAGCATAAACCCTCTCTGATCAGCAGTACAAAATCATGACAAGTAACCAGGATGAAAAAGTGCCGGCGAAGGGGCCACGTCTCTGCATTTGCGACCACGAGCGACCATGCATGCCCAGTAGATAGACGTCAAAATTTCGGGTGCTCCCGTGCTCACCACACAAAGGCGACCTGCACGGCCAACTTGGAGGCCTGTACAATGACCCCGTTCGCCCCCGCTGCAAATCCACAAAATTAGCTGTTCCTGCATGCCTATTTTTCCTTGGCAGAGCATCTGCCAATTCAGTTCTTACTGCTGGCGACCAGATACTTGCCTTTCGTCCTGGAAGCAGTATTGGCTTGCCTAGCTGGCGAGTTCCCTCCCTCGCGTGAATTCTGATGGCCTGCTATCAAGCCACGCACTCGCCAGGTCTGCCTGAAGTTTGTTGGGGATAAAAGGACAAGCCATGTTTCTGTCACACACGAGCTCCACAGTTGGTGTGTTGTAATGCGTATAGGAATACTAGTATGCAGGGGTATGTTTTTTATTTCTCAAACACTAAAGAGAGATACGCATATTGTAGGGAAATACTAATGAATATGCAGGGACCCTGGAGCCCCAGATTCGCACTTGATACCCTTTGGGAAATGTAATGACGGTTGCGTTGAATTTCATCAAGGCTTGCATAAACTCGCTCTAGCAGGCAGCGTTGTACTTGCTAGGTGAACATAACTACTTTCCACAGAACTGTTTAGAATTCCTTTACATGGATGTGTTTCTTGAAAAACGGAGAGCCAATCCACAGTGTAAATTAGGAAATAAAGCTACAAACAGCAGTCCTACCACTTACCTGTAGCTCAGTCTACGTTTTGTTTTGTTTTTGTAGAGCTCAGTCTACATTTTGTGCCCGAGGAGAACCGGCAGAGCATCTTGTGAGGCGCTTTTCTGGGCTGAGTATAAGACCGCCCCCACGTAATGGGCCGTCTGTGCACACAAAATGCATTGGGCCGAGGTCGAGGTCAACGGTCAACCCGAGCCACGGCCGAAAGGTGTGCAGCCCAAGTCCAGCGGATAATCATAGCCCGGCCATCTTACCCAATTGTCCACAGTTCAAAATGGAAATAAAGAAACGCCAGTGCCGCCAATTTGCAAGTGAGGAAACGTCAGGCCTGACATTATCTTCAGACCGCCCACCGGATTAGCCACCTAAACCGGTATTGCTGGGTCCCCAAGCATTCTTTCGTAGATCTCGTAATGCACCCGCCTTCCCAAGTGGGTAATTAGCTGCGTCGATTCCATTAAACTAAGATTTTGCTGTCTCCTGCCCGCGCTACAGATGACTACAGGTTGTGCCCCGGCCCGAAATCGTCAGCTATGAGCTAATCACCTGGCCACTTCTTGGACAGCTTCGTTTAGACCATTCTCAATAGAACTTTTATTTGTAATTAATTAATTACATATCACATAAAAAATAACAATATATTTATTATAAAAAAGAGGAGATAACTTTCATCCCCTTGAAAGAATGTGACACCATTTCCAACACAATGAAAACCAAACCAAATCAAATTTCTAGCACCTCCAACCAATAACGAAACACCGCCTAGCAACAGTTTCATATTTTACTAAACCTACGAAATTATATCATAAAAGTGAGTACTAGGAGATGCAATTTTATTTTGTAGAACAAGACTACAAACAAAGAAATGTGTCATTCTTGGAAATCATGAAATTAAAAAGATCTATTGAGACAGACCTTATTGTTTAATTTGCTTCTTGCAATTTGGCGGTCAAGTCAAAATCTAGTCCTTCACAGCAATGCTTGTACGACGGGAACGTACCATGCAGTACAGGTTGATGGGCACAGCGCATGCCCCTGTGACTGGAGGCACTCCTCGTTTCAATATTTGGTGCGCGATCAAGGGAAAAAGACTGTCTTAGCTAATTACTCTATACTTTTGTTAGCAAAAAAACATGACGCACACAAGCAACTTAAATAAAGGAATAAATGTTAGAAATAAGTTACAACTATCTGTACCTCTATCTACAACTTTTTTATACCTATTTCTGAAAACTACAAATTTTATGACATACCAATATATGGATGATGAGTGGGACCAGGCCACAAAGCACTTGTGTGATTAACGAGTGGGGCTAGGCTACAAAAGTTACAGATTATTGATAATTAATGCCGAAATAGATGTACCTTTGTGAAATGACCTTCAAATGTTTTCCCTTTTGCGATACAAGAGAGTGCAAATAGTTATAATTTTTAAATTTTTAGTCTAAAATAAAATGTTGGCGAACTGAGAAATGACATATCATGATATATCGACTATATAAGATGATGTACATATGCCTCATACCAGCCTAGAACAATGGCCAAAACGCCAATAGGAAGGTCTACCTAATAACAAAGAACACCATACAAATCTAGGGAAAAAAATCAAATGCATCCCTTCACGGCTAATTCACATCTGCTGTGACAGTATATCATGCATATACTTGTCCGTTCGGTCGAGCTCCTCGAGCATGGCGGCCACCTTCCGGTCGGTCTCCGTCACCGTCTCGGTGAGGTGCTCGCTCAGCATCCTCGCGTAGCCCATCTCCTCCTTCACCTGCATCCACTCCTTGCGCACCTTGGTCAGGTTCTTCTCCAGATTGCGCTGCTCCTTGTCTTGGCCTCTGCAGCCGTGCGACCTGCGGCTGGACGACGCTCCCTGGCCGGCGCCGTAGAAGCCGCCGAAGGGAGACGGCGATGACGGCTGCGAGAAGTTGAGCATCCCATTGCGAGTCCACCGCTGCATGATGCCTCTCTCTGAACTCGGAATACGACTAGTAGAACCGATGTTCGACAAATTTCCTTGTGCCAACTGCATTAATTCAGCGATGTCAGATGTTAATTCGAATAATAGAGAACACGCACATGAGGAAAAATGTTCTTGTGCCAAATATATGGCAGTAAATTTCTTTTGAGCCAAAGATTCAGACCATTTCATACCCTAAAGGATCATGATTCCATACTTCTAGTGTTTAAGAAATTAGACAGCTAGTGACTGTAGCACATTCTATGATATTATATATATCCGACAGTAGACATTAATTTCTTCCTCAGTTTCTTAAATTTGGCCTATGTTATGGAATCAAATAGCAACTTTACTCAAACTCGAAGCAAAACTTTACTCATATTTACACCAAAAATATTTTTTTCAGATAAGCAAAACGGATCAGAGTTTCTGAACTGAACTGTCAGGATACAGTGTACACTTGCGACATGAGAGAATGAATGAATGATAAATGAAGAAGGAAACCCAAACTTGAAGAGCTCAAACTATGTGCTGTGAACGCTGCATACCTGATAAACCCTGCAAGGTATGCGACTCTGGCGCTCTCTCTTTCTTGATCTGGATGCCTTGCCGTGAGAAATGGGTATGCGATGGACTCATATCTATGGGTCCAGCTATTTATAATCATGACACTTGGTGAAACCTCCTACCTAATCCAACTGGACTCGTAAGTATTTGGCAACGCGCAGAGAAAACTTTAATTCCGGGTCAAGGAGAGGATCGACAAGCTAGTGACCACTAGGGCTAAAAGAGGAGTGACCAAGTTAGATGTATCCAGCTCATGTGATGGTAATGCCAGTACTAAATTATTCCTGGGCGCGTGGCTAACACGGGAACGCTTGAATAATCTTATGCGTGGTGAGAATCTTAGGCTCTAAATTACTCGCGGGGCATGTGGTGGCCACGAGAATGTGCTCTACTTACAATTACAGGTGTGAGCACAGAGGAGGCAAAGGGAATCTGATAGCCTGAACCCAAATCCTTTCTTTCTTAATTGGTGTCTTGATTAAGTGGACTGTCAGAACATAAGTCACATCGTATATGTACAGTATACATATAGTTCTTGCTCTGTTACTAAAATTAGCACAATCTCATGCAGAATTGGTCAAAGAAAAATTGTTTGTACAGTATCATTTTTTGCCGAGTAATGTTTCTGTCATCGTGTGTTCCGTTAGAATAAAGAATCTTCCACAGAGAAAATCATAATCGTGGTTGTTTAGTTTGCATTGTCTGCTCAGAACACATTTATTGTAGTACAATATTTTCTGAATGTCGCATCTGGGTTTGGACATAGGATTCTCTCGTGGATAAAGGTGTATCAAGTATATCACTTCTTCGTCAGAAAGTTTTAAGATAATTGAAAGACGAACCAGTTGTCATGGTGTCCTCGGTACCTTTTGTTCTCAGCTGCCTGTGCACACGTACAGTTGACCCACAAATCGAGAAATTTAACCAAGTTACTTTCAAATTAGGGCCGTGAAAAGTGCAGCCAATAGTTGATATCTCAGAGCAACTTCAAGGGAGTTTCATAAATTAATCCTAAATCAAATTAGTAATGTTTAATAAAAATGATCCCAACAACTTTCCATAATAACTCAGATCTATTTCTGTCCCTAAATTCATCTCATTCGTAGCTAGAAACATGAAAGTTTGAGGCCCACACAATCCCACTCTTTCTAATAAAAACAAAAATATGTGAATCTAACGACTGATCTGGCCCAGTCAAAATTCATATTAGATCCACTGTTAAAGGATTGTTACAGGAGAAGCCAAAATTAACCCGACATTTTTCGAGATAACGTTGGAAAAAGGTTTTGAGGATCTTTTTTTGGACTCTCTTGTAGATGCTCGCAATCCCTTAGGTTTAGAGACACAGAGGGTAGACCTGTATTCTGCAGCTATATCAACAATTTCTTTGCATCTTCCTTGTAGATTGCTTGCCCTGCGCTAATTCATGTACCGTTCAGATGCTTGGGACTTGAACGTCTCTTAAGCTTAGTGTTCCGGACCTTCCGGTCCTTATTCAAAGTTCATGCCGTCAGCCATTAGAGATGTCAGATTTCTTTTTTGAGGAATGAGAGGATGGTGAATTCGCCTTTTGTTTACTACGAGTCTACGAGTACTATATGGTGTCGTTTTAGGAATCTGACTAAACGTCAACCTTTGAAATCGTCAAACGCATTCCAGAACCGAGCGTATAATATTCATTTCATCTTCAGACAATAGACCCTTAGTTTACAGTGTTCTCGATGGGAGTTGCATCTTGCAACCGGTGGAACAGTTAGTACAAGGCGTCAGCAGGTTAGGCGTCCCAAAAAGCCCAAACTGCTCTAAGGATTCGCCGTCACGCGATTAACTTAATCGAAAGGCGCGTGGCGGCCACGAGGAAATGCAGTTTTTTGCCGTGTCAGGACGAATCTTGCGTACAGATTTGGAGTAAACTAATCGGAGGCGTGTGGCGACCACGGGAACGCTCTCTGAACGAACACCCGCGCAAGTCACCGGCACATCGGCAACAGCAACAGCGTGGCGCGCATGCAGTCCTCGCGATTGCGGTGGCGCGTGATGATGACGCACCGCGGGATCCAAAGAGGGGAGGCACGGAAATCGGTAGCCATGGCAGCAAAAACCTGCAGCTTTCAGGGCTCACTACAAAATCTGTAGCGAGTGAACTCTGCTTGTTTATGTTCTTTCAGTTTTGTTTATTCAAATATATACACTGGTATGAGCGAGTCTAGTTCCATGTTGAAACAACAACAAATTTTTTTCTCTGCATCATGTGTCGGTGGGCATATTTTCTACATATTCTGAAAAAGAAAAATAGAGAAAGTTCGCAATAAGCTTCCTAGCTAGAGCATCAGGTGATGATTTTATTTCAGAAAGGAGATCAATTGGAATACAACTACTCTCTCTTACTTCATATAGCTATGTGTTAGTGTGTAGTAATGCAACTATCAGAAAGGTGCAGTTAGTGATCATGTTTTGCTTTTCTAAAATGGTGGGTGCCGGATGTAATCATAATATTGGCCGCTTACATATTTTTGTCTGCTGGACGCAAATGTCTAATTTAGTTCACATACAGTCCTTGGTGTATAATACTACTTGCTTCAAAACTTGTTTCAAGCTAACTTCCTTCAAAACTTGTTTCAAGCTAGGCTGTATCATTTTGCAGCTAGCTAGACGTCTCTCTGGTGATCGATCGGCCGGATAAGAAAAGCGGAAGCAAATAAAAGCAATCTGACGTGCTGTGGCATATCGTTACCTTTATCTAGTGAAACAAGAAATATCTACCAGTTAATGGGGTTACTGTTTATGAGCTTGAGACATACTAGTAGTATGCATCTGTGGAACGAATCGAGAAAAGTTCATCTCATAAAAGTGCATGTCAAATCGTGCTCTTCCATCGCATCACGACACACGCGGAGTTTCACAATCCACAGCACTACCTACAAATTCGGGATCTTTTACAATAAAAGGACAACCGGAAAGTGGAGATGAGAAGGATTATAAAGCACACTTTAATTTGTTACATACTAGTAGCTTTCTCATCAGATTCCATTAGCCTTACCTTACACTAGAGTCATTTCCCCGCCATCGCACACATCCCATATTCCCCGTCACTGTCCGAGGAGGTCACTCTCATCCAGGGCATGCATGGTTTCACATGCTCGATCTGGTAGCTATAGTAGTAGCGATCTATACATATATAGCCCCTTGTGCGTTATTGTTCCATTTCTGTAACCTATCACGCCGAGTCGAGGTGGATGTGGAACACCTTGCTGAAGAGCCTGAGCACGGCGAAGGTGACGAGCATGGCGAACCAGCCGCCGAGGAGGACCCTGAGCCCGGACCTGACCATGCTGGACCCGCCCAGGTACGCGCCCGCCGCGCCGAACCCTGCCAGCCCGACGCTGCTTGCGGCGCACACGGCGGCGACCCTGACGCCCCAGTCCTTGACGAACACGCCGGCGAGCAGCGGCAGCAGCGCGCCGACGGCGAACGCGAGCGCCGACGCGAGCGCGGCCTTGGTCGGGCTCGGCAGGCTCTCCCTCTCCTCCTTGGCGGAGTCGCCGCGCCGGTCGATCTGCGACACCTCGATGTCGTACTGCGCGTACACGGAGACGAACTCGCCGATGGCCATGCTGCAGGCGCCGGCGACGAGCCCGGCCATGCCCGACACGAGCATGGCCTTGCTGTCCGTGTTCACGGCGCCCACGCCGATCATGAGGGACGCCACGGAGACCAGCCCGTCGTTGGCGCCGAGCACCGCCGCGCGGAGCCACTGCGCGCGGGCCATGTAGTCCACGCCGTCCGCGCCGCCGCTCGGGGCATCGACGGCCGTGTCGACGTCGAGGACGACGGCTGCCGGCGGCGGCATCAGCGCGCGGTCACCACCACCACCCGTCGGCTTGCCGCCCTCCGCGGCGTGGACGTGGGAGCTGAGGTGATGGTCCATGGCGCTGGATGGTGATGAATCGGAAAACAAAATGCGCAAGGAAAGGGTGAAAGGAGTGTGCAGAGAGAGGATCGGAGATGGGGGATGGGAGAGAGGTGGCGGCCACACGCCTCAAGAAGGGGTATTTATAGCGGGATCCGCTAGGGTTCTTGAGGATGGAGGGCCGCGATCGCGCTGCGTGTGGAGGGCACGCGCTCCGTGCTGACGTGCAAAAAGAGGCGCAAAATGCGCCCACGGCAAGTGGTGACACTGACATGCGTGTCCACGGGCCTCAACAATCTGAGCACTATCTAGGTGGAATTAATCGAGTCTACACGCATCGATCTAAAAATCTCTCCAACAAAAGTAGTAGGAAAACAGAAAGGACTTTATTATTAGCACTGACCGAACAAGCAGAGTGCCGGGGACGATATGGTTAACAACACTGACCGGCCTAGTCAGGATGCATTACCACCTGGTTTAGCACTGATGTAGTGGGGTTAGCACCACTGATGATCTAGTGCAGTGCACGTACCCCCGCCGTTTTGGACTCTCGGGCACGGTGGAAGAAGTTGCGCCCTTTTTCCCAGTGGCGCGGTACGTTGCCGCCGGGAGCGAGTGGGAGACAGAGGAAGATTCGGAAACTGAATTTTGGTGGTGCGTTGAAAACAAAAGGATATGTTTCAAAAAAAAAAAACAGAGAGGATAAGCGAGGCGCGTGGCCACCACGGGTAGTGCGTTTCCCGGGGAGTAATCAACGGAGAGGAAAAGAGAAAAGGCGATCGGTGATGGTCGTCAGCAGCCCACAAAGTGCGCGATGAACAATGCGCATTACACATGGTTTCTACATGACTTTGGTGTATGTGTTCCTGTGTACCTAATGTGTACACGGTACATGATGCTGCTAGGGTTCTGCCAAACGACGTCATACACAGTTTCGGCCCGGCAGGCGACACGTACGCTTATTAATTAGGAGCACAGGGAGAATACTCCTATGCCTTTGGGAAATGTAATAATGTCTTCCGTTCCGAGGAATTTCACTGTGCAAGGAACGACTTGTAGCACGCGCAAGTTGCTTGCTATACCGTCAAACAGTACATGCTGGTCGAAGGCGCGGTGTCGTCGGTCGCGATTTAGGACGGCAGTTTTTTTATGGAAAATGCGGACGGTTTCGATCGACTCCTGAGTTTGGGAAGGCCAAGTCCATGCGTACTATAAAAGCTAATGAAACAGCTCCGAGGAAAGCCGGTGTTGATGCGTGCGTGCAAGTCACCGTCGACCGGAACCGCCCCCGGTGGAGGTCCTACCCGGCCGCCGTCGAGCCCGGCCGGTACACGGTGATAATGAGTCAAGTACCGCTTTGCAGCTATAGCAATTCAATCGTCCCAGACGGCGCTATAGTCCCCCGTCCCCGCCGGCCAGACGGAGACGAGCATATATGGTGATGATCTCCATGATGACGCGCGCGTCCCTCTGATTTTATTTAAAGCAGTCAGCACCGCATTTAGTTGTGGTTCGTTCGGCTAGTTAAGTCGTCGACCGATCGAGACGAGGTGGCATCGCGCGTCACCTGACTCCGCCGCCGGTTTATTAGCACAGTCCCGACGCCGATAAGTTTGGTGATGCGTTTCCCAGCTCGTCCTCGGGTGCCGAGGCTCCGGAAAGGCCAAAACGGCAAATTAAGGTCATTTTCAGCCGTATCTTTCATCTTACGTTTTTTAAAGGTTATTATTGTTGTCCTATGAAATTAAAGTGCATCTCTCAGTGTATTTATTTTATTTCACGGTTTCATAGTCTAAACGAGATATTAAATGGTGCATAGAAGTAATAATGTGGATCTGTTTTATTTTGCATATATAAAAGAAAAATAGTCTCTATGCACCTTTCATTCTCCTATCATCAACTCGAAAAGAACATCATTATCCTTTCATTCTAACGAAAGATTTCTCTCCTCTTTTATATTAAATATCATGTTATATAATCTTTTTTGCTGACGTGTCACATAATAAATTCTAAATGAAAGGACCATTGAGAATGAACTAAAATATTGTGTGAGGCCGAGATACAACAAACGAAACGACAATCAGCATGCGTGCAGCTGCCCTCGATTCGCTCGATGCGGAAACACGGGAATGGGGCTGCCGCCTATGGCTCCCGCGTCACGTTAGTAAAGCCCATTATCTCTATTAGTGTAAATAAAATTTATGTGCAATGGTGCACACATATTTTTAGATAATGGTAACAAAGTTTGCAAAGTTTCCGGCCGCTGCAAAGTGCACACAACTAGTGTTTTTATTATTATAAAAACGTAGTCATCCGATTGCCACATGGGAAACACAATCAAGAAGAACCAAGTCTATTATTAGACCTCCAACCATGACTAGCAAAAAAGTTTCATGACCACCATCTCCATGGATAGTGTACAACCTGATCGGATGTGGTGTCTGTTCTCCTCAAGCTACAGCAGCTCCGAGTATCGCAGCCAATATGTTTCCCTGAATAAAGCCTATAAAGTGATGAGTATCTAACATTGTTAAAACGACTATCATTTCTGCACCTCCAAAGTGCCCAAGAAAGAGCCGCTACCCCTACTAAAATGATCTTACGTGCTTTCAAGTTAATATTTGAAAGCCAATTACTCGATGTATGAGCTATAGATCTATGTGAGAATAAACCTGTAGCTACTTCTACTACCCTCCAAAGATTCCTAGCATGACGACGGTCAAAGAAAAGATGTTGAATAGTCTCATTGTGATTGCAATAACAACACTTATGACTGTCTTTCCAGTTTGTTTTAGCAAGATTGTCCTTTGTTAAAACTACCCCACAAGCGAGGTACCAATGAAAGATCTTAGTCTTGAGAGAGAGTTTTAGTTTCTAAATTCCCATGTGATGAAAGGGCGTGTCTTAGTTTGTTAAATAGCTATACATAGAACGGGTCAAAAACTACCCCGTGTTATGAAGCTTCCACAATATTATGTCCCTTTCATTAGTCAAAGTTATCCGGGAAACTTTACCCACGAGGCATCATATTTCACACGTTTTGCCCCTATAAAATCATCCGGAAGGAGAGGTTCCACAGATTGCTGACCCATTACCGTTGCCACTATATCCTGGGAGTAATAGACAACATGATAAAAATTAGGATAAACATCGCGGAAAGTTCGAATGCCACATATACGTCTCCCCATAACCTTATTTGGCTCTCGTCCTTTATTTTAAAGGAAGTACATATGAAGAACTGTTCCTTGACTTTCAAGAGGCCGCACAAGAAGTGAGAATCTTCTTGTTTGATTTCGGCTTGAGCTAGCGTCCTCGAACCCGGATATTTATTCCGGATAAGAGATTACCACACACTGTCCTTTTTTAGAAGTTTGTGCAACCATATGCAAAGCAAACACTTGTTTTGGACCTCTAAGTCGATGATGCCAAATCCTCCTTGGTCCTTGGGTCAACACATTAAATGCCACTTGGCAAGGCGGTATTTATGCGTATTTTTACCTCCTTGCCAATAAAATCTAGAACGTATCAAATCAATAACCTTAAGAACTTCCTTTGGAATTTGAAGAAAGACATCATAAACATTGAGAGGCTGCTAAGTACAGAATTAATGAGAGTTAGCCGATCCCATATGAAAGATGTTTGCCTTGCAGCAATTGAGCCTTCCTTCAAATCTTTCCACTATTATTCTCCAGTCATTATTGATAAATTTTCTATGGTGTATCGGGATCCTTAAATGGGTATTCTCCCAACTTGCAGCGAAAAAGCTCGAGTATACTGATCTTTAAATTCTTTTCCTCTCCATAACAGAATAATTCACTCTTGTGGAAGTTTATCTTTAGAGCTGACAATTGTTCGAAGGCACATAACAATAGTTTCATGTTTTACGCCTTCTCAATGTTATGGTCCATAAACAAAATGGTGTCATCCGTATATTGCAAAATCATAGTCCATCTTCCACTAAGTGAGGTATTATGCCATCAATCTGTCCATCATCCTTTGCCTTTTTAATAAGCACGGCTAGCATATCAGCCATAATGTTGAACAGGATGGGAGACATAGGGTCTCTTTGGTTGGGTTTTTGGATGTGCCTTTTTTCTTCTAAAAGTCAAAAGCCAACTAAAGGGCTTGCTTTTAAACCAGCTGTGAAAAAAAGCGTCTATTTTTCATAGTTGAAATAAGAAAGCACCTCCTCCCCTGCTTTTGCTGGTCGTGAACTTCTCGGAGTACTGAAAATTACCCACCATGCCACTAATTACATATGTACCGATTCGTTTTCTTTTCCTCCTCTCCCCAACCGACCGCAGGTTCCTCTCCAGCAAGCAGGGCGCGCAACGGCGGCAAGCTAACACGCGGCGACGGCCACGATGGTAGGCGCAAGACGGTGGCCAGCTCGCGCGCGTGCGGCAGGCCCGATGTGAGGCGACGAGGTTTGGGGCGCGTGGACGGCAGGTGCGGCAGCAACAAGCTCGTACGTGGGCGGCGGCAAGCGTGGCGGCAGGCTCGTGCGCGGGCGGAATGATGAACCGAGTGGACGAAGTAGCTTTAACTATTGCTTGGACTAGTCATTAACATGAATCGATGGACGAAGTAGCTTCAACTACAACTTGGAATCCATCGATCCACAACAGCAAGTTCCGGTTGGATTGATGTTGGAGATTATCAAAATGGATTCGTTGGGAGATGTAGAGTACAAACATATAATCAATTTTGTTCCATCTCGGAAATTGTAGCAAATTTCGTGATTTTGAAGCTAGGGTTTGACAAGAGAAAATATGAAATAGAGCACAAATTAGTAAGTCAAGACCGAATATGAATAGATGAAACGCCACAACCGTAACATGGAGTCACGACAGATGGTAGCTAGCACGAGGCTGGTTACGGGCGAGCGCCACGGACAATTTTTTGTAGCAAGGGAACCCTGGGTACTGGAGCTCCTTCGTGAAGAAGAAAGGGTACAACCGTTCGAGCCGTATGATGGGAAGAATCAGATCGGACGGTCCGGGAAAGGGGATGAGTAAGCAGGGTCCACTCGTCAATGAGAGAAAGTGAAGAGTGCTTTGGATGACATGTGGGGTCCACTCACCAGCTTTTTTAAAAGTCACAGTCACCCACCAAATGGCTTTTGACTTTTTTTCACAGCCCAAACACCGCAGCTAGCTTTTTCACGGACCACAGCTCACAACTGCTTTTTCAAAAGCCTAAACTCAACCAAACACACCCATAAAATCCCCGGGCGCAATCTTTTCTTTGTCTCGAAGTAGTGTACTATGTCATCATTTACTTTGATGCCAACACCACAACGAGAGACGAACTTTTCTACCCAACGACACCACTTAGTAGAGAATCCCTTTATACACAATGTCTGTTGTAAAAAGAAACACTTAACTTGCCATATGTCTTTTCAAAATCAATTTTGAATATGACAACTCCCTCCATAATGTTACGCCCATGCATGAAAGCCATTTGAGAAGGCGAAACTATGGACCTAGCTAGTGCATTGAATCTGTTAGTGCCAACCTTTGTAACGATTTTAAAGCTGACATTTAGCATGTAAATAGGCTGGTATTGTTGTACCATTTTAGCATTTGTGGACTTTAGTAACAACGCTATGATACCAAAGTTCAGGCTAAATAGAGATAGGTTCTACTCGTGGACATCTGAAAAGAGACCTATCAGGTCACTTTTTAGGACTTCCTAGAAGACCTGATAGAACTCAACGGGGACACCATTTGGCCCACGAGATTTATTATGATCCATCCGGAACACGACCTCCTTTATTTCCTTTTTGGTGAAGGGTGCTGTTAGTATCTCATTTTCTGCCTCGATCACTTGTGGGATATCCTCGGTTTGGGATTCAACCATAGTGAAAGAGTTCTCCGCCGGAGAGCCAAATAAGTCTTTATAATAGCTTGTCATATAGGCCTTGAGCTATTCGTCACCAACAACAACTCCATCCTCTTGTTCTAGTTTGAAGATGCGTTGTTTGCGGTGTTTGCCTTCCCAACTAAGTGGAAAAATTTGGAGTTGTTATCACCTTCCAACAAGGTTTTGACTTTAGCTCGTATTGAGAACAATTGGGGTATGATCTGAATGGCTTCTGTCCCTAGCATCCACGATAGATAGTGGAAATTTTCCTCCCACTCCATGCTCACGAGGATGCAGTCCATTTTCTCATACATAGAGTCATCCCCATGTCTAGCCCAAGCGAACCGGCGTCCCGACATTTTGATCTCTTTCAAATTGATAATATCAATGTCCTTGTTGAAAACATTGGGCCATTTATGATTAAAATTATCAGTGCACTTATCCTGTGGTCCTCTCATAATATTGAAATCACCTCCCACCATATAAAGGAGAGATTCATAGCAGTAGGAATTAGCAAGCTCAATGAGAAAGGATGCTTTGTGTTCGGGTTGTGCCGGTCCATAGACTGCATACAAGACCTAGTTGAATCCGTCCTCTTTATTCCAAAGGGTAAATTTGACATCAAAGTCCCCCTCCGAAATAGAGCCAATATCGAAGATGGCCAAGTCCACTCCGAGGAGTATTCCGCTTGACTGTCCCCGAGGTGCCATACTATGCCATATGTAATCCCGAGCGGCACAAAATTTCTTAAGGGTTGAATCTAGGAAATCATCTTGATCCGTCTCTATTAGAGCAATAAAATTCGTTTGCTCTTCCCTCACCATTTCCGACAAATACCTGTGTTTAGCCAACTCCAAAAGACCTATGCTATTTCAAAAGATTCCTTTCATCGGACACACAGTTTTGACTGGGTGATAGGTTTTTTAGATGGTTTATCCATCTTTTTCTTGCTGTCTGAATGAGATTTTTTCTTACGAAGGATTGCATCTAGATCACAACATAAGTGATCTAGTCTCTCTTCATATGCATCCTCCGTTAAATCACCACAAGCATGGTTGAGTGTTGCATCGAAATCGTCCGCATCCGCAACATCCATGTATTGTTTACAATTAGCTCTTTTATTACCTTTAGGTGACACCCGCAACCTATCAATTTCTAAAGGTTTTTTTTGTACCTTTCATAATCCCACAGGTGCTACTTTGAAAATAACTTCTCGATTGTCTATCTTTATTTTAGAAATATTTGAAAGAAACAAGGGCCTTTAGATCACGATCAGATTGTATTTTCACACTATTACAACCAAATTGCGATGAACAATGGTTTTTACACGACTTCATGTACCTAACGCGTTCTGGCTAAAAAAAAATTGTACCTAATGCGTACACACACGGTAGATACTGCTGCTCGTGCTCGGCCCAACAACGTCATACACCAGCCGACGGACGAGTAACAACCAGGCACACGACACGTATGCTTCGGAACAGGGAGCGTGTACCATACCTTTCGAAAGGAATCAGATGGCACCTGACACGTATCCGAGGAACTCACTGTGCAAGCGCTAGTTGCTGTGTATACCGTCAAATTGTCGCATCCGGTATGTATCCGTGAGCATGCAAGGCGAAGGCGGTGTCAAGCGCAATATCTGGGCGGCAGACTTTTAAGGAAGGGTCTTTCCGGTGTGATGGCGACGAGAACCTAAGCTAGCTTACTAATAAGGAAGGACAACTCCATGCGTACTAATAAGCTTACGGGAAAACTGGTGATCACGCGCGTGCAAGTTATCAGAGGGCGCTCCTGATTCGCGCCCAGTTGGAGATGGAGGTACACACGGTGATGAGCCAAGTACGTACTATAAACTGCATTGTAGCGTTTTTATCATTCCAAACTGTTTGCTACAGGAACGGCAGCGTTAGTTTCAATTTCAGCCGGCCAGACGGAGACGAATAATAACACACGATGATCTCGATCATAATGCGCGCGGCTCTCTGACTTTCTTTTTTTGACGAAAAATGACAGGTGCTCTACAAATTCATTAAAGGTGGAGAAAGAAACGGACGAAGTACAAAAGGTTCAAACCGCACTTGACGGCAGCTTAGACTGCCACACCCACAAGCAAATAAAAGGGGTAAAAACCAAAGTCTAAAAGAGGGGCTCTCTGAACTTTTTCTTGCGTGCTTTTTGTTAGTTCGGCTGAGGAGGCGAGGCGGCATCGCATCATCCGACTCCACCGGAGGTTACTAGTCCTGACGATGCCGATGAGTTTGGTAATGCGTGCACGCGTTTCCCAGCTCCTCGTGCTCGTCACGAACCGCGGAGAGCGAGCCACAGGAAACGCGAAGGCCCTGTTCGGTTTCCTGCTTCTAAAATTTAGCGCTGTCACATCAAAGAGAATTTTACTATTTATGAATATTTCGATCAATTTAATGACAAAACTCTTTTGACAGATTTGTGTTAATTTTCGAGATGAATCTAATGAGATTAATTAATCTATATTTTGCTAAAGTGATGCTACAGTAACCATCTTCTAATCACGACTTAATTAACCTCATTAGATTCGTCTCGTAAATTAATATAGGGAGCCTGTAATTTATTTTATAATTAAATTTTATTTAATACTTCTAAATAGTAAGATTCTTTTTGACGTGACAGCTATAAATTTTAGACCCTGAAAACGAACACGCAATGCACGGTTGCCGCTAGAGGTGGCCAAATGGGCCGGGCTTCGTGGGCCACCCGATAGCCCGCAAAAAAGCCCGGCACGAATCCGGCACGGCACGACGCTACAGGCCGGGCTTGGGCCGAGGCCTCGGCCCGGTGGGCGGCACGGCACGACCCGAAATGTTGGTATTAAATACAATACATATCTTTCTCTACATAAATGAGTGAACTCTGTCAAGTGGGAAGGCTTTTCCCTCTCAACCAAGAGATTGCACGTTTGAATCCCCTTCTCTCCTCAATTTTTGCTCCTTTATTCTCACTAATGGGCTGCTTATTTGATTTCAAGCCGTGATTGTAGTGGGCCTAACGGGCCGGCCCGACACGTTTAACATATTTCGTGCAGTGCCGTGGGCCGGCACCTCCGCCCGTGGGCTGGCACGGCACGGCCCGATAGTAAATTCGTGCCGTGCCGGCCCGATATTAAACGGGTCGTGCTTTCACGGGCTTGGGCCGTTCCGTGCCGGGCGGCCCGTTTGACCACCTATAGTTGCCGTTGTCAAGGCCTCAAAGTCACTGCACACATCGGGCTGCTCGCCGCATTCACCTGCTTCGGCCCTCACCGGCCCAGCCCACCCCAAACTATGTACTCTCTTTCTTCTTTTTTCTTGACGTTAGTACAACAAGATTAGTTCATTTTTGAACTAAATTCTTGTCCTAACGTCGTAAAAAAGAACAAAGGGAGTAATAGTTAGAGAAGGTAAATCGAATTTTGTCCTAAAAGAAGGACACGGATGAATACATGTATCATCATTTTAGAACCGTGTCAAAAATTTTACAAAACCAAATCAACATTTTCAGAAAAACAGTGATATAGAATATCAACATTGTTGACACAACACAAATAAAATGTTGACACAATCATTGAAAATGTTGACGACATTTGATTTTCTCAAAAAAAATTCATGATGGATCTCATTTCATAGAATGAATTCTAAGTAACAAGGTGGTGCAAACATATTTGAAAAAGGAGTTACGGTTTGAAAGAAAAATGTGTTTGAAGTTTTAAAATCAATTCGTTTCTTTCCTACCGTTCGAATGTAGAGACGTGACAACACCGGCCACCTTCTCAACCCGCCTCAATTTGTAACGTTCCTGTGGTTCGCACGGATTTCAAACATTAATCTATACAAAGAATTAGGAAATTTCAACTACAACTCTGTGTGACCCACCATGGTCCATGGACAAGAATAACCCTTGGGCCAGGGTTTACAATCATGTTTGTCTCGGTAGTTCCGGTCGAGACTAGGACATCGGAATCCACATAAATCGATAATTCCGGTCCGGTTCTCGGTCAAAATCTGTTTTCGGCGGCTAGCCGGGATACACTGCGATTCTGACTGGGATCCCGGTAATCCCAGTTGGAAAACCGTCCGGAAGAAAAAATAGAAAAAAACCTTGAAAAAGTATATAATGTAGACGTGATTTATTTCTAACAATATTCATGACACACATAATAAAAAAATCACAAATCCATGATAAAGACATGAAATATTCATCCATCACATATAGTTCTAATACAAATCTATAAATCAAGTCCATAACTAATATGTCCATGAAAAATATAAAATATGACAAAATGAACATGAAATCAATACCACGGTTGTTGACTTATTTGACTTCACAAACACAAATCATGCATAAGTTACTTTCCTAATTCAATAAACCATAGCAAACTTCTAAGACGACTTCTAACTTATATATTTCTATTTACTAATAAGGAAGTATGTAGACTAAAACAAAAATTCAATCTCTTATTCAACCTATACATTCATCTATAACAAAAAAAAAAGTTACACATCACATGCATGTGGCACCGTCCGACGTCGGAATCCCGACCGGGATGTCCGGGTTCCCGCCTCGTGGGCCAGGTTCTGGTGGGCGTGACCGAGATCCCGGTCGAGAAGCGCCGGTCGATCCGGCCGCACCGAGATCCGAGGGGATCCCGATCTTCTCGGTCGGGATCCCGAGCTCGGACGACGGCGAGGCACTGGAGGCGGCCGAACAACAGTTTGGTGAGAGAGGCAGAGGGAGAGGAGAACTAGAGGGGAGGACTAGACGTCGGTGGAGGACTGGAGGGGATAAGGTAAGTTTTTTTTATAAAAAAAATTGTTTATTTGTTCTTCACCTTTACCTTAATCAAATTTTCCCATTCAATTTTTCCCCAACTCAAAATTGATTATTTTCATCGTTTGATTTCACCATATATTATGGATTTCATCTAGTCTTTTTACATATTTTCATATCAAATTCTTTCAAATTTTTCAATTTTTCAAATTTCTAATCCGAGATCCCGATATTCCGATCGGCCCGGATCAGATCTCCGGAAACGGTGGAAACAGGCTGGGATCCGGTCCTATCCAGCAGCACTCGGAGCACGCGTTTAGTTCCAGTTCCAGCAATCACGGGCTACAGCCTACAGAGACCTCTGTCATTATCATTCACATGGCCCAGGGACGCGAGTCAGGTCCTCTGTCATTCACGATGGTTAGTGGGTTAGAGACAGCACTTTATTGCAGTACAAAAAATGATACTAGAAAGCCAAGAATTCCCCTTTGCAGAATTATTATTCCCTTGCTTGGTTGTTTCTGATCACTTATTACACATTAGAGCTAATGATCCCACGCTGCAGATAAAGTTGCTATCCCACGCTGTAGCACCTCTGAATTTATTCACACCAAATACCGATAGATGAAAAATCAACGTTTCAGATTGAATGCTACAGTAAAATGTGTACAGTAAAAAATCCTTTTCCTACAGCGCTGCTACAGTATATTACACTGTTCCGTGAATTTATACCTTCCAACCGGTTACTGTAGCGTGAATTTTTACCTTTGCCTTAGGCTACTGCAGAGAATTCGGATCCGTAATGCAGAGGATCCAAATCCCTCATTTTGTGGTATGAACAAACAACCCACAGCTTCTCAGGTCAAACAGCAAGACGAGAGAAAATGAATCATCTGAATTTCCAGCAGTACTTTCAAGAATTCCGGCTAAAAGAACACTTAGTTCCGAGCAGTACATAATTTACACGCACACACTGAGCGCTGCATCACGGGCTCAGGCTCCCACAGTACCACCTACGACGTATCCGTTTCACTTTCCATGTACACAAGAGAGTATATACAGCGGACACACACACAACCCAAGAGTTTATGAATGACAAGCAATTCCCACGCTGAATAAATTGAAGCAACCTTTCCCTTCAACTAAAAACATCAGTTTCATTAGTTATATACACGTGAACACCTTAACAAAAGGTCATTTGATCACCGTTTCTGCCTGGCTGTGTTATGAGAAACGCCAAAAGAATGATGCTATGGTTTTTCTGGTGGCTCTTGATGCTTTGCGCTACTACGGGATAACAGCCTCTCTCTTATCTCTTTGAAGGATTGGAGCTCCTCAAGTGCATCAGATGCCCGACGAGACATAACAGAACTTGTTGACGCAAGCTCACTGGACTCGGCCCTTAATGTTTGAGATGAATAGCAAGGGTCTCTCAGCGGCCGTGCAGTTCGCAGAAGGTGGACCAGGGAACCAACTTGGGCATCTTGAGACTTATGGGACGATGAACCTGCCTGATCACCCACTTCCTTCCCATCACCGCTCCTGTACAATCAACCAAAACAAAATTACTTTTTTCGAAGCACAACACTGGAAATTGGATGCTCAACAGACAAATTGGATAAACCTGCTATTAGTATAACCAATGTGCTCTAAAACTCAAGAAGACACTGTCATATATTGATCGTACAAATGAAACTGTTTTCTATCAATCCATGTCCAAAGGAACACCAAAAATTGATGAAACAACTCAAAATGGGTAAAAACGAAAGGCTGATCTTTATCAATTCTGAAACTGACTAAAAGATGAAATTCATCAAATATGTTGCTAAAAATGAAAAGGCATAGCTTTTGCCATCTTTGTTTGAGTTATGATGCAATGAATCTTCATTTCAGCAACTTGCTCAACTTGCCATTCTTGATTAGTAATTTCCAACAAACTATTTATTACTATAATGATAAAAATATTTCATATAATTTAAAACTACAACCAGTTTGCTCATGCCAAGATTTTAAATACTAATAGTAACCACAACCATCATTATGTGCAACAATTCTATGAGATCAACAATGTGTTTGCAATGGAAAACCGTGAGCTCAGCAATTTATGCTTAGTAATAAGCAAGATCTTACATTCTTGAACAGCTAAGTCAATGAGTTTTTAGTATCTAAAGACACAGAATATGCCATCAAAATTCCTTTCTCTGAAGCATTAATGCACTACCAAATGGCAATGATTGATTTGTCTATATTGAAGAAAGTTGTCTGTTGTAACTAAGGACACAACAGGTATCAAAAGCTGATTCAAAATGCACTAACATATTATAACCACTAGGGTTCATCTGCAAAACTCACATAGCAAAAACAATTTACAAAAAGATAAGATAAAACTAACATACCCAGGCTGTGAAACTGGGGTATCAACGTCATCCACAGCAAAAGGAAAATCTGCATCATCCAAGTCATCTTGCCTAGGGGAATCACATGACGAGAGTGCAGAGAATCTCCCGGATTCTTCTTTACTGTCCTTGCCCTGCATATCCGCCAAGACAATGGTCAAGACAAAACAGAAGAAATCTCAACCAGAATTAGAAATGATACAACAACAACAACAACAAAGCCTTTTATCCCAAGCAAGTTGGGGTAGGCAGAAATGATATTACCATAACTGGAGCTGTTTCAGATCATAAATAAGATTTCAGCAGCTAGTATAGACTACAGATGGTAAAATTAAAGCATAGAGACTAAAGAAAAATATAGGTGCTAGCAAATATTTTATATAGAGCATAAAATTAGTCCAACTTCAATATTATAAAATCTCAAAAGAAATGTTTTACTCTTATCATCGAAACTGGTTTCAGGTATACTTAGAAAGCACCAAGTACTTAACGTTTCTTCATACAACGACTGATACTAAGATTGTATTTATTCAAGAAAATGGTCTTGGCAAGAACCAGGGAACTCTTTTGCAATTGCAACTAAAAAAAAGACACAATTTTTAATATGTAAACTGAATAACTGATCTTTCACTAACAGACACGCCAAGTATGAGCTAAATTGAATATGATCTAAGAGAAGTTTAGTTTCTTCAATATAAGTACTAGGTATTATCATCATGCGTCATGAGAACTACATCAAATACTGTAACCAAGTGAAGTTTAGTAAAATATAATTTTAGAACAAGTTCAGCCAAAGCTCAGGTTTGAAACCAGATTTTTGTATGTGTATAAATAAAGCCGTAGTTTTGTCAGTCAACATTTTTAGAGGAATGATAGAGGGGATGAGTAGCTGTTTCTAAGTTCCCCATTTGATTCTGCTTTTTTCTATTCAGAAATGAAGCCTGGCATTTCACCTTGTTTTAAAGTTTAAGGAATTGAACTGATATGTGAGCATGCTAACACGAACCAGTTAAATGTACTCCCTCCATTCGAAATTATAAGACACTTTTGACTTTGAGATGTCATGCTTGACCTTTCGTTTTATTCAAAAAATTTATGCAAATATCCTTTATTTTGCTGTAGTTTGTTTTATCATCAGATAACCTTTAAGTATGACATATTTGTTTTTATATTTGCATAAATTTTTTGAATAAAACGAATGGTCAGACATGATGTCTAAAAGTCAAAAACGTCTTATAATTCCGAACAGATGGAGTAAAATAAAGCTACTCACTAGTGTGCCAACTATGAAGCTAAGAATATTTAACCTATTACATCTCTACTCTCTTTAAAATTTTGATACATAAAACTAGGTAATTCTAATTCAGAAATGCCACACCAGTTTCGTATTTGTCTATCCAACACTTTCAATGATCTCCTTGACAGAAAGATTCAATCTTAAACTCTGAACGAAGTTGTACACAAGCATCAGTAAAATTGTGCACATGTACAACACAGCAAGGAATTACCTTGTGTCTTGGTGATGAGCTCGTATGGTGATCTGCCATCCGCCAGATCAACCGACCGCTCTCTGAAGGAGATTCTTGTACACCTGCTGTCCCTGAATCTCCTACCCTTCTCGGAGAAGGCGGTGGCAGCATGAACCCTCTACTAGGATCCAGTGTGTTCTGGCGATGCACAGGACTCCTCCTTTCGCCAACCTGTGGTATGCACATTGGTGCAGATTCTCCCCTCATCAGACGAGGTTGCGGGTACCCACCACGAAAGTTGGGGGGCGAGGGCGTGGGTGAAGCATATATCACTGGTGGTGGCGCCTGCGGTGCTGCTGCGGCGTGTGGCCAGAACGCAGGCGGAGCCCAGCTGTGCGGACGCTGCTGTTGATAGGACGGTGGAAAGGCAGAACCCGTTGCTTCGGTGAGTGAAGCTGGGAAGAAGCGCATGGGCTCAGCGGCTGGGCTACCCACGTAGTCAGTGATCAGCATGGAGGGCGAGAGGGAGGTGATCTCAAGGTTGAAATCGGCGAGGCTGGGGAGGTACTGGACGGAAACGACGAGGCGGCCGAGTTGTGTCTCGACGGGGACGAAGCGGCGGGAGCGCATGGTAGCCTCCTCGGCGCGGGAGAAGGGCTCGGCGAAGGAGCCGACGCGGTGGACCATCTCGTAGTTGTACGACTGATTCGCGCAGAGGAGGCGGAAGACACGGTACGCCGGGAGGATGCGGAGCACGGCGTACACTGACCTCAGCAGCGTGAAGCAGTGCTTGTACGCCCGGTTGACGGCGAGGCCCTCGCCCTCGGCGTCTGGCCAGGGCTCGCACGCCACCGTCCACCTCTCCACCACCGCTCCCTCGCCGGTGCCGACGGGGGCCAAACAGATGTCCACCACGAGCGGCTCGCCGGGGGCCAACGCGTCGAGGCGCTCGGCTGCCTCGGGCGGCGGCGGCGGGTCGTGGAGCGGGAGGTGGAACCATCTGTCCCTCCGCCGGAACGACGCCGCGCTGGCGCCGGCGATGGCGGCGGCGAGAGGGCGCGGCGCTCGGACGGCGAGGACGGCGTGGAGCACCTTGAGGTGGAACTGCTCCACCATCAGCTCCGCGCCCGCGCGGCCGCCCGCGGAGTCGGACATCCCGGAGGACATTGCCGCCGGCACCGAGCCCGGACCACTACCGGCTCCTCGCTCAAGCTCTTGACCAAGCTGCTGCTGCGTGGCATGGCTGGTCGCGGCAGTGAGACTGCATAAATCCGATCTGCTGGCGATCGGGGACTGCCCGGGTGATGTGAGGGATCAAATCGGGGGATCTGATGATGGGGGAAGGGGAGGTTGGAGTTGGGGATTTGGTGTGGAGATAAACGAAGGGGTAAGGAGTTGGTGTGTTTATCTGCGCCCGAGGATTAAGAACGGTTCGGGGGTTGGGTTAATGCGTCGCTGTTGGTGTCGTCGTCATGGGGATTATCATGGTGGCGAGGACGAACTGCATCAATTTATGCGGCGATTTACAAAGTTTTTCTTTTGAATTGATTTACATAAGTTTTTGACGCTATCACTCACCGTAAACTAATAATAAACTCAATTAAACCGAGTTCAGTTCTGAATTTTTATTTTCTTTTTGTTGCTTTTGTTTGATTTGATTGAAGGATCGGAATGGACGAGGAGTCCAGAAAGAAACACAAATGGATAAGTTCTTCTTTCCGCAAAGGGTATGCTCATTTGTCAACGGTTTTAGTAGCAACTAATACAGTAAGTATACCTTAAAAAAACTAATAAGTAGCACTAAATGATTTCAGTAAAGTAGTGAAAAATAGGAAAGTGGGAGAAAAGATGGATTGTCTTTGCTATTAGAGATCCGTGCCTGTCTCTTCACTAGCGTATGACGGATGTCCCGGGTATTATTTTGCATTCTTTTTCTCAAGTCTATCTATCTAATGATACAATGATACAATGATCTGGTTTCGTGCTTTCTGCGGCGACCAAGAGTTGCTGGTGGGGGATAAAATTAGCCTATCATTGTGCGATGCTTCTTAGATAGTTAGATTCTGTACGGCTATGAGCTTACATTTTCTTTTTCGCCTCAAACTCTTTGTTTTCTAACAAGGATTAGCCATCGTATTTTCAGTTTTGCTATGCTGGCCTTTCCTAGGTTTTTGTCAAATAAGTTTGAAATGATCATTAGCTATCTAATTGCAACAATATGATAAGATCTTTGCATTCAATTGACAACATGGACAGTCGGATCAACGATCAATGAGGTTGATCAATGGATGACATATCATCTTTACCTCCCACTCGGTGCTTATCGAGCCCCATAAATAGATCTCTTAAGGGATTTTAAGCTATAACGAGTGCACAATTTGACTAGTAACAACTAGTTTTTTGTAAGAGCATCTCCAACAGATCATCTAAAAATGAATAGCCAAAATCCTAATTTAGCTATTATATAAAACGAAATAGCTAACAAAAAAATTGGTGAAACCCAACAACTCTCTAATTTTAATCTTCTCTTAATCTAAATCATCGTGAGCTTCACAATTTTACTTGTGGGCTTGATTTGCCTCGCTCAACATGTTTGGGCCTAGGTTGTTTGTTCAGCCCATCATACAGGAACCGAATCGAAACAGCTCTACTCGTCCTCCTCCGATTCCTAGACGCCATGGATCAGACCTTGAGCTCCAATCAGTGTGGGGGAAAGAGGGACAGGCTGGATTGGGTAGCATCGACAAGTGAAAGACCATAGTTCTTGGGAAGACTGTGCACCATGCTGCATTTGCTAAACAATGGGCGAGCCTTTGAAAAGTTGGGTTAGTTGCAAAGCGTTCATTTGTCCAAGTATAAGTAGGGCCGTTATAACTCAAATCAAAGAAACCACTTCTTTACCATCCAACAAAAAATGTGAATTCTAGGAAGAGCATTAGCAGCAATGAGGCCGCATTTTTCATTAACATGATGTTATTTAAATCCCCCATACAAAAAGTAGGAAAATCTGGATAGCTCAAAACAAACTGGGCCACTTGTTCCCAAATTTCAGTTGTATGGTTATGATGAGGGTCACCATAGATGCAAACAAGATTATAAATTTCTTTAAGGGTTTACATGTTGCTCTAGCTAAAATAAGATGATGGCTAGAACTAACTATTTTCAAATCTACCTCCTCATTCAACATTAGCCAAAGGCTTCTAGATTGGCCGATTGTTGCAACAACATGCCTATCCCAGACAGAGAACCTATTGATGAGTTGAGCTCGAGAACTTTTACAAGTTCTAGTTTCTGAAATAAAAATTACCTAGGCTTCGGTCGAGGTGACTAGGCGTACGAGGTGATTTGTCTGTCGGACCGTGGAGTCTCACGTTTGAGCCACGACAGTTCTAACCGAGGTGGGCCATTGGTATTCTTGAGCCTAGCAAACTCGGAAGACCGAAAGGCTGATGGTGGACAACGGAGACATCTCCAACCCGATGACCACGGACAGCGTGGCGAGGCCCAACTCCGGCAAGCTGAACCATGGGACCGACATCAAGTACACATCATGGAGTATTATGAGTAGTCCTTCCAGTTGAGGGCCATCACGAGGTGAAGAAGCGAGATGCTCGGGACCGGGATCCGGAGGCGAGGGCGGTTGTGGCACAACCGACAAAGGGGGTGGCAGAGACGGTGCTTGATGGGAGAGATTCATGGAGGTGGTAGGATCTCTTTCGTTTCTCATGTCCGAAAGGTTTGGATTGAGAGGGAAGGAGGTGATGCTAGGGGCGCCAAATCCCTTGGATTCGAGGATGGAAGCTTGTTCATCCCGACGCATGACTTGATCTTGAGAGGAATCTGGTGAGGCTTGGTGGATTTGTTGGTGGATCAAAGGATCCAAAGGATGAACAAGGGGGGAGGGAGATGGAGCGGCATTTCGTCTCGCTACAATACTCGCTTCGTAAGTAAGTCATCTCGCCCAAAATTGCACCTTGAGGTTTGTAAATCATATCTCTGTCAACATTGTATCTCCATTCACTCTCTATGACGTTAGAAGTTCAAAAACATGAGTTAATCTTCTTGTGCATGAGATGAGGTAACTCGTTACATACTAGCATTTTGAAAAGTTGTTAGGACATCATTTCAGTCGAGTTATATTTTCACAAGACTCGCTTGGGCAACAATGACATATTGGGCCCCCCTGTGTTTGAGCTTTGATTATGGATTATGGATTCTATAAAAAGCTGAAACAAAGAGTCGATTGTGATTCTGGATTTCACAATCTGGGTATCTAGATTCCATAATCCGGCAATACGCTCACACCAAGCTTTTGAAGGATTATGAAATAAATATTTACGTTTTGCCATCGTGACCCACTCAAAGTGGTTAACCCCTTTAATAAGCTTTTTCCAAGTAAGTGACTGTAGTTGGATTGTGAAATCCGGACAAACAAATAATCCTTAGATTTTAAGCCTCATATTTTTACAATATCATATTCCAAAATCTACAATCCGTAATCTAGAACTCACGGTCTCTAGCTCAAACAAAGAGGGCCCGGATGGCGCACTCTCGTCACAACCGTGATGCCTATGCTTTTCATTTTGGTGGGAGGAATATTGAAGATTTTTTTAATGATGATCTATGTTCAGGGGTTGTGTCCTGTCCTTGGTCCATGTGGATGTGTGGTGTGTCCAACATGAGGAACGGATAGACACGGTTTATGGGCCTTTCTTCTTTGTTATGTGTGCATCCGACCACGGAAGGATGCAATATTATGCCAGTCTCGGTGGGGGTTTTATAGGCAATAAATAGAATGCTATGTAGGCATTATTGATAATGTGACAAGTATATTAATAAGGAGAGAGATGAAATGAGTTTTATGAGGATGAAACCATACATACACGATTACCTAGAGAACTTGTGTCTTGCATGTAGCCTAGAAAACACCAATAGATAAAACTATGCATTGAGAGAGGGGTGTTTCATCCTAGTTTTAAACATTTCTAGATGATGTGTCACTCTAGGTAATTTTTTTAAATATTTTTAGATGATGTGTCACTCTAGATAATTTTATCCATAAAACTTCCATAGATTGGCCTTATCTCCCTCCCTCTCTTCAGCTCACCTCAAAGCACACTAATAGTCGCACCTATTACCTCATCCACTCTCCTCGCTCATCTACGGTCAATCCTATCCTACCATTGAATCACCTGTTCTCTCTTGTCCTAAGATAGATGACACTTAGCCAACTCTATTTCTTTTTTAAAAAATTACTATTTTTAATATACTTTATCTTTGCAATGCATCTCTATTTCTATCTTCCTGGTTTCTACACATCCACCTCTCCTTAATATCCCCCATCAGTGGAAAAAATGATAACAAAATATATTTAAAATTTTGAAAATAATGAAGTTTGGTTGTGTATTGTTGTTATGGTAGATAATATGTATACAAAATTTTAATTTTAAATTCAGCTATACTTAAAATATATAAAATTAACAAATCATAGAGAAAAAGGATAAATTAACTATTTTGCCCTTTTCATTATACCTCATTCATAATTTGTTAATTTTATATCTTTTAGGTAAAGTTGAGTTTCAAATTTAAAACTTTTGTGTGCATGTTTAATATCATATCAACTCCATGTATACCATGTTTCAAAAAGAATTAATTTTTTAAAATAATATGTTAGACACTTGTTATATTTTGATGGGAAAAAAACCATTTGTGTATACAATATTACTTAACGATTGCACACAAGCGGTCGGGTAGATGTGGATGTCCTAATTAATTAAAATATTTTAAGCTTTAAGTTACTCATCTACCTTGGTGCGGTTCGTGGATGACGTCATCACAATGCCGTGCAACTGCCTCGGTTGTAAGGGTTCTAAACATGTGAAACTTTCTATTCTTCTTAATATTACATAAATACTTCAGTAAACATAGAAGCATGTATCCGTAGGTGATGTATACCGTCATCTTGATAATTATGATTAAACTAGGGTGAGCACATGATCCCATGTTTACCAAAGTGCAATGCAGAAACTTGAAAAAAAAAACAATGAGTTTGCCGATCGGTGAAACTTTCTCTTTGCCTTTGTCCTCTACGAATTGTGTGAACACACTACACACGCGAGCGTGGGAGAGAACGAGAGGCAAATCAAAGAGGAGTGAGAAAGCCAATGGCAGCTTCCTAGATTTCTAGTGAGAGAAAAAGGACCACCAACTGACTGACGTCGGGATTGAGCTCAAAAGCTTCAAGGGGATGCAGTTTGACGCGACCGTTTGTTGCAGACTTGCAGATCGATTCCTACTACGTACTTCCTCCGTCCAGGAATATAAGAATTCCTGGACTCCGGAGGTGAGAGTAAGAAGGAAGGTAAAAGACCTGCATGCCTCTAGTAAATGTTGTACTTTGGTTTAGAAAAGTGTACTTTATGAGAGAGAATGCACCGCACTCATAAGATACACGTTCTCATGCAACCACATCATTTATTGCGTTCACACATGGTCAAGCATAAAGAATTGCCACCAGACCACCAATTACAACACCAAACGAGTGGGTGAGAAAAGTTTGGCGCCAGAAGAATGAAAAGTTACTGGGCGCCAAACCAAAACACAGACAAACATTGGAAAATTTAAATTTTGAATTTTATTACTCCAGAATAAAACTCTAGGCAGCTCCACTTCTCTCTCCATCACTTCTCCATTCCTTTCTTCTCCTCCAAACTCTACTCCTGCACACTCGTCCCATGGAGTTTGACCTTAATCAAATCCCTACAGCTGCAGATGATGACGAAGAGGCTGCCACTCTTCCTCCCTTGAATCTCAACATCCTGCCAAGAAGTTCATTTGATCTGAACATGCATCCAGGTAACAGAATTTGTAGTCCAAAGCTATATTAAATCAAATACAGTAACTCATGCACATGGGGTTGTTCCACTTACTTTGAGGGTTTATTTTTCTCATCATTTAGATGGTGAAGGTGGCATGGATCACTCTGGAACTGAAAATGATCAGTTGTTAGATGGTAAAGATTTTCATTCTTATTGTCAAATATGGAATGTTGTATATTATTTGAGTGTGACACACCTGTACGACCATGTAGATAGTGATAATGCCTTGTATGCTGACCACATTGGTGTTGAATTTGATGAAGAAGAGCTTGATGACTCTAGTGACGAAGAGGATGATGTAGAAGGTATGTTGCAGCAAACATAATCATTCATTATCTCATTGTATGTAGATTACTGATAATGTGAATAATTGTATGTAGAAAACCAACCACCTTCCAATATGAATGGCAATATCAGAAAGTACTTAAAAGACTCGAAAGGCAACAAGTTTATGAGGCTGTGCTTTGGAGAAGTAACAATGGAAAAATAAAGAGAAGCACCACTACTATTGTTGCTGCTCTGTTCAATGTGAGGAGGTCATATGTGCAATCTATTTGGAGGATAGCTAAGAAATGCATGGCTAGTGGTAATCCAGTAGATGTTAGGTCTAAGAAACGCAAAAAATGTGGCCGCAAGAGAAAGGTTATTGATTTGTCTCAAATTAGAACCATTGCTTTGGAGAAAAGGACTAACATTAGGGACCTAGCTGAAGCAATGCATGTCAAGAAGAGCACGTTGCATAATATGTTCAAAGATGGGCTATTACGTCGTCACTCAAACACACTCAAGCCATTATTGAGGGATTCAAACAAGCTGCAACGACTACAATATTCTGTATCTATGATAAATGCGCAATCTCTGAGTGGTGAGCCAACTTTTGTTCCGATGAGCAACATAATACACATCGATGAAAAATGGTTCAATGCAACAAAGAAAGTGAAGAAATTCTACATGTTACCCGAGGAAGAAGATCCATTGCTCACAGTCCAGAATAAGAATTCAATCAAAAAGGTTATGTTCCTTGCAGCTGTTGGAAAACCCATAAAAGATGATCAAGGTACATGCATATTTGATGGAAAAATTGGAATGTGGCCTTTTGTTAGAAAGGTGAACTCACATTACAACATTGTGTTTTCTTTGTTTGCAAATGTTGTTTAATTGATCAATTAATTATTTTCTATCTGTTCACAGGAGCCGGCAAAGAGAAGTAGCATCCACAGAGCCAGCAGGTACACTAATCATAAAGCCTATGACAGTGACAAGAGATACTAGTAGGGCATTCTTGATTACAAAAGTCATTCCAAGTATTGTTGCTCGCTGGCCTGCCCAACATCGAGGTCAAACAATATGGATTCAACAAGACAATGCAAGGACACATGTTGTACCAAATGATCCAGAATTTGCAACTGCAGTTAGTCAAACAGGGCTGGACATACGCCTAATGAATCAACCACCAAATTCTCCAGATACGAATGTGCTTGATCTAGGCTTTTTTTCTTCTCTACAGTCGAAGACACATCTTAAGACATCTAGAAACATGGACGAACTAGTGGCTAATGTAGAACAAGAGTTTAGTAGGTATGATTATCATTTGCTTACCAAAGTTTATCTCACTCTACAAGGCTGCCTTATGGAAATAATGAAGCAACGTGGAGGGAATGGATACAAGATACCACACATGTATAAAGATGGACTACAAGCATCTGGTAGCCTTCCTACTACCTTAACGTGTCCTCGACAACTTTACAACGATGCAGTTGTTAAAATAGCCGAGTTCCAGCAGCAGAATCAGCAGAATTAGTATGGCTGATCGGAAGTATTTTGTGTATAGCTAAATGATAGTAGTAGCAGTTCTATCAGCTCAGCAGTGTGTATGGCTGATTGGAAGTATTTTGTGTATAGCTAAATGATAGTAGTAGCAGTTCTATCAGCTCAGCAGTGTGTATGGCTGATTGGAAGTATTTTGTGTATAGCTAAATGATAGTAGTAGCAGTTCTATCAGCTCAGCAGTGTGTATGGCTGATTGGAAGTATTTTGTGTATAGCTAAATGATACTAGTAGCAGTTCTATCAGCTCAGCAGTGTGTATGGCTGATTGGAAGTATTTTGTGTATAGCTAAATGATACTAGTAGCAGTTCTATCAGCTCAGCAGTGTGTATGGCTGATTGGAAGTATTTTGTGTATAGCTAAATGATGGTAGTAGCAGTTTATAAACAGCACAATGTGTAATTATTCACATCATGTGTAAATATTCGCATCATGTTATGGATCAACCACCAAATATTTGCAAATCAGAAATTGCATTGATACCACATATTTGCATACATATACACAACATAATCCTAAGGCCGTGCCACTACACAACCTGAACCTAAGGCACTGGCATTTAACTATGTCAACCAACCTAAGTCAAAAGATCAAACTACGTATTGCATTTCACTAGCTAATGCAGAGGCACCACACACCATTACAAAAGGCAACCAGACAGACATCACAACACCCATTGCATCAATCCTTTTTACGTGGGCCATAGATCGTAGGCATCATCAAACCAAGTAGGAATTTCATTACGTCACCGTTGCATTGTGCATAGAATGCACGAACCTGCTCTTTGGTCAGAGGCTTGTCATCGTCATCTTCTCCTTTAGCCAGTTCGCCAACAACGTCCGGCACCACCTCCTCCAGAGGCAATGAGTCCGGCACCATGTCCACTTCCTCGGCCATGGAGTCCGGCACCACCTCTGGAAAGAAGGAATCAGGCAAGGAATCCGGCACCACCTCCGGGGAAAATAATCTGGCACCACCTCCGAAGGAAAATAATCTGGCACCACCTCCGGACGAAAATAATCTGGCAACACCTCCGGAGGTAACGAATCAGGCACCATGTCCACTTCGTTCATGAATGTGTATGTGTTATTCCTACAGGCAAACAAATATTTGCTCCGAATCAAAACCGTGGTCAAGTCCAAAACAAAAATCAAAATCTAGCGATACCTTTCCTCGTCATTGACGTTGCCTTGGCAGCCTGCTCCCTGCAGATGACATGAGGCATTCATTGGGGATGGAGGAACGAGCTCCTCATCAGAGCTCCCTGAGTTCTCCTCCCCGTACATGCGCAGCAACTCGAGGCCGTTTCGGCCTGTCATGGCGCGCCGAGGCTGCGCAGATGGGGGTGCGGCATCCGAATGGATCTCCGGCAGTGGGGGAACGGTGGGTTTCATGGTGGTCGGCCGCAACGCCTTCTCGTGACCACTTGCGACGGCGGCTTCCGGTGGTCGGCCGCAACGCCGACGACAGGCAGCGGCGCCTTGCTGATGGCTGCTGGGGTTGGGGATCGATAGGGGAAGAACAGAGATGGCCGCCGCGCCGTCGACCGATGGGTGAGGATAAGGTTTGGTTTCGATGGGGATGAGACCAGTAGCTTGTGTCGTTTTCTGGAGGCCGATGGGCGAGTTAATGCGACCTGCTTCGAGTACAACGCTGGCTACGACGTGACGTTGGAATGCTTATATTTTTGGACAAACGCAAATCGCTTCAAATTCTTATATTCTTGGACGGAGGAA